>VDFB02067169.1:16106-49097 GCA_007258455.2 Sequoia sempervirens
TAACTAGTTTGACTTCAAAACTTAATTAAGAAAAAAATTCAATAAAACACTATGAAACTAATTGTGTGCACTAGATATCATAGTTACAAATCTAAATTAAAAATATATAGAATTTTATCCTTTAAAAATTATGTTAGCAAGTACACGTCACTCTTTAAAAATGGTGTTTATTGTCAAAAACTAGTTTTCGAAGCATGTGGGAAAAAAAAAGAAATTTGATTCCATTTTTTTTAAATATCTTTAGAATCTACAAACAAAATGTCACAAATCACTAGTTTGCGTCATCTTCAAATTCCTCACGGTTTAGAAACTACAGATGTCTGAAAGTGAAGATTTAGTTAAAAAAATTCAGTTCAATGTCAAGTTTGGCCAAAAAGTGTAACCCACTATTGTGGGATCACACCCTTCTATGGGGTCAAAGAGTTGGAGTTTATATTTCATTTTATACCAACAAAATTTCTCGTTTCCTTTCCATCCCATATCACTCCCACCCAACTTGTCCTTTGTGTTCTCTATCATATTGAAGTCTCCTCCAATGATCCAAGGGACCTCCTGTAGTTCACCTAGCCAATCCCAGAGTATACACCTTTGCTTGTAGTCATTAGGGGCGTACATTGAGTAGATACCAAATTTTAGGTTTTTTTCAATCAAGATCCACATAGCTCTATTATAGGGAGAAAGGCCCTAATTAGTAACCCATTTGGCCCACTTATTTGCAACCAGTATTGCAACACCTCCTTTCCCTTTTTCATGTTTCATAAGAAAGTGGGTTGAATCTTTCTAGATAAAATTTAGGCTCGTCTCAAGCTAGAAGCTTATTGATTTGATCTCTTGGAGTATCACAATGTCCTTTTGCTTAACTTGGTTTAAGAATCTCCTTATATTATACTTCCTATCTGGGGAATCAAGTCCCCTAATGTTCTAGGTAATGCAATTAAGAGTCACCTGATTCCATTTTTTGGGCCCATCATTTGAGCTCCTAAAGGAGTCAAAGCACTTAGGGGGGTTGTTTTTCCTAGTTTACTCTTTTGGTAGGGGATTGAGTCATCCTTTTGCTTCTTCTTTCTTCCCCTCCTTTTTTGTTTATGCATTTTATTCACCAAGTTGCCTCCTTCATCTTCTTTATCACCTTCCTTTGGTTGGGGTGTGTCAACAGATCCCCCTGACTACAATTCCCCTTTGTGTCTTCATCTTTGGCTGGGGTTGCAACATCCCCTTCTGAGTTCAAACTATTTAAATAGTCTTGGAAAAATTGCAGGGTATCTTGGTTTAAAGGCTTGAAATCTTAGAGGTCTAAAGCCCCTTTTTGCTTATCTTTTTTATTAGCCCCCTTTTGGTTATTTGATTTAGAGCTTTTAATGTTAACTATCCTACTGCTATTATGGGTGGAGATACCCTCCTTATTCATGGCCTTACTAGGGGTGGTAACTTCCTCTCTTGGTCCTATCATCAGCAGAGGGGGGTCATCCCCATCCATAATAGGAGTATCAGAAAAAATTTTAGGTTCATAATCTTTATAGGCTACACTAGAAGAAGGGTCCAAGTTTAGACTTTTATATTGTACATCTTGGAAATATTTTGCATTATAATTCCTTGGATTTTCCTCCATATTGGAGGCCTTTGTAAGATTTAGGTTCTTTTCCAGGGTTTGAGCCAAATTTTCCTCTTTAGTCTTAAAGCCTTGCCACCTTAGGCCCCTCATTATTTTTATTTTTTTTTGTATCTATTCTCTCAATTGTTGCATGACCATTTGTTGTGCGCTTAGTTTTCCCCCAAGGGAGAGGTGGCCACCCCTTCTTCAGTGGTCCTTCTTGAGGAAATTTTTGATTGGGGGATTGATACCCACACTTGCTTTTGGTTTGGATTTTATATCTTCCCTACTCCCATGACTTTGATTTTCTACCTCTGAAATCCCTTGAATTGGGGAATTTTTGGTGATCACCATTTGTTCTTCTCTGGTTAACACTAGTTCAGAAGAGTATTCCACCATCAAATCTTGGGGTGGGGCCTGAGTGGTTACCATAGGAATCCCCGCCACCCTAGGGTTAGGGTTTGAAAATTCACGACAGGTCTCCATGTTCGAGCCCACCCCTAAGTCATTAGCATTAGGGATCAAATTTTTATTTTGGTTAAGGTCCTTCACTTTACCCCTCCCCACATTGTTATTTTGAAGATAGAGCAATCTTTTCTTCTATGCCCTTCTTTGTAGAGGAAGCATGCATTGGCACCTCCTAATATTTCAATCTTACAGCTGAAAATTGCATTTTTTGTTTCAAGTTCAATTCCATCTAGGATTTCCACTTTGAGAGTGATAGCTAGCAGGACACGAGCGTCCATATGCAAGAGAGTGTTTTTTTGTTTCCTCAACCCTAATGGTTCTCCCATGATGTGAGAGGAGTTGTGGGATAACCATCCAAAGTACAAGTGGTACATTCTTAATGTTTATCCATCTAGGGTATGATAAGGCTAAGAATTCCTCGTTTAAAACACTCGGTGACCAAGCAACCACCCTAAACACCTCATTTCCAACCGACCAAAACTCCTTATCGGTGGCCTTTTTTGCATTTCCTTATTCCTAAAGAATATCAGAAAAGCCCTTTTTGAATTAATCTATAGAATGATTGTTGAATTCCCATTTTTTATTCCAGACATTCATTAGCCAGTCATCAAAGAATTTTCTCAAGGGAGTTTTATTACAATTTAAAGCAGTGAAAAAAATTGCAGTATTTTTAAGTCTTTTCTCTTCATTATCTAAAACCTTTGCCATATCCAAATTTGGGATAAATTAATCTAACCTAGGGCGTATGGACGAGACGTTACCTCCTTCAGCCTTTGATACTTGGGTGCCTTTTTCCCTTTCATTGCCGACTACAATGAAGGTAGTCGTTATAGGAACCTTGCTCCTTTCATTTCCAACAATGATTTCCTTAAAGGATTTAGCACAATTATTAACCATTTTTATGCCCCTCCTTCTACTCCATTTTACAAACTATCTGGGGGTTTTCTGAGCTCTGGCCCATTCACATCAATTGATAGCATCTAGTTCACGTCAAAGGGAGCAAGTGGGGGATTTTGGAAAGCGTTCTGTCACTAGGGTTTTACCAAAACAATAAAGGATAGAACACATCGAATGCAAGAAAAGTAAAGCACTATATATGTTAGAGCAACCAACCCAAGAAAATCAACTGCAGAATAAACCTTCACAAGATAGAGAGGAGCACTATGCTACTTCACCAAAGAGAAAAAATGGAAAATGAGATGATTAATTTACATAATGTAAAGGCTTTTAAATCCATGAGAAAAGTGATAGGTGGAAAAACTACCCACACGGGAAAAACCACCTGAGAGAAACTAATCGGTGTAATCTACCCTAAGTGAAAAACTTCATTACACTAACACCGTCCCTTAAGTGCAAACTTAGGGAGAATGAAGATACAAAAATTCAAAAAAGCAATATGGGTCCTGACTACCCAACCATGTTGGTATCCATTTAAAACGCATAAAATAAAGTCTCCCACAAGTGGAGAAAAGGAGAAAACCCTATGGGAAAAAACCCCTCTCCAAAAGAGAGAAAAGAAAACAAAAATAATGCATGGATGGAGGACTCAATCACACCCCCCAAGGACTACATACATCATATGTATACAATCAATTCCCCACCCCCCATAAGAGGGAAAGAGAGAGACTATGTAGCCCCCCCACAATGTGCAATCACCTGCAAAAATGGTAAGTGTCTAAAGATAAAACATAATGCAGTGTCAAGAAACAATTTGTCTCCCTTTCAAAAGAAATAAAACCAAATACAAATGTAGGTATGCTTCCCACTCCAAATAGGAATTGAAAGAAAGAAGCATGAAAATGTATGATGATGTCTCTGAAATTTGCTCATGTGTCACCAAGACCTTGGAAGATGATGCCACGAACCAATCAGGAACATGCCCAATCACAATAGAAGGTGACAAACAAGGTACCATTGGAAACTAATCCTGAACATTCTCCAGAGACTGAGATGGGGTGACAACAGTTGTACCACAACTATCATCAAATAGGATGGATATACCCTCAAATGTGTCTTCCAAGTTGATGAGCCTAGTTTTTGGTCTAGTTTAGGTAGAATCTATAGTCTATTTGCTCATTGATGTCATGGATTTTGATGCTTAAGTGTTGGTATTTGCATAATGTTTCCCTCAAACCATTAAACCATTAACATTTGACATTACCCTATCTCTGCAGGCTTTAATGATATTTGGCATAATATGTGGGTCATCTATGTTGATTTTGCATGTGATTAATGAGTGTTTCTTAGAGTGGTTATTGATGTGTGGTTATTGTGCGTACTAACCTTGGAATGCAAACTTAATACATCAAGTTATGGAGGACACTACCAACTGGGCATGCACCATAACGTCCAGCTGAGGAGCCGCTCCAAGTCAAAGGTAGTCGATAGCAGAGATTCTTCATGCAACCAAATGTAATTGCCTTACAGTGGACCTTAATGATCGAGCATGCATGGGCATTACTATTGTGTTGAATATGTGCTTGACTCGCATGTCTGCCTAGATTCCATGTGCGTGTAACCACCGCCGCTCCACTTTTCCCTGCTTTCCCTACATGGCATCCTCCGAGTTGTGGAGTTGGCTGCTTTGTTAGCTCTAGTATAAATAATAATTTGATGCTCCCTCTTTAGGAGGCTGCACAATTCTACATTGTACTCTCATTTTCAGTGATACAAATACATCACTCTTTGTATGCACAATTTACAGTGAATGAAATAAAGTTCTAAGTTTGAACATCTAAGTTGTTGTTAGTATAGAGGATACTTATCCAAGGGGTCCCACTTGGTGAGTAATATGTTCTCTCGGTTTAGCAATAACATAGTATTACTTGTCATTTGATGCTTAGTTTGAAATTTGGCATTTACTATTCCTGCAGCCACTAGAAGTCCATTTTGTGTCTGTTCTTGCAGCCAAAGCAGACAAAGTAGTTCCTATTTGTTGCTCAAATCTTTCATTCTCACTTCGCATTTTAGTTCAGCATAGTTGTTGGTTGATGCTTAGTATTCGCTTAACTTCCTTTCCAGCGGTTTACTTTCAGCATTGTGTTTCTTAGTTGTAGGACACGGTGACTACTTGAGCCCCTAGTTCACATACAGTGTCGACCTATTTCAAGTTCATGTCCCTGGGTTGACAAGTTAAATGCACCTTCATAGTGGTTGAATGACTATTCAGGTTAGATGTTCAATCTCTGAATTGTGGTCGTAGAAGCCCAGTTATGCAATCATTGTAGGAGGCAGACACAAGTCAAAAATGTGAGATTCCACAAACAATGAGCCAATGTTCAATAAATTAGAGTCCCAATCAGGAAGACAATAAGATACTAGTTGTGATGAATCACTAGACGTGCTCAATGAATCACCAACATAAGATGAATGGTCCTACATAATAGGAATGATAGGAGCCTCAATCAATGACTCTGCACAATGAATCACTGAAGGTGAAGGTACATCAACTGTCCCTAATGGAGAAGGAGCATATGAAGAACCCTCGTCATCCTCCTGAAGACTCAAAGTATTCCAAAACTTCAAACTCCTACATAGTAGCATGATCATAGGGTATCTTGTTTGAAAGATGAAGAGGCACAAGACAATCTGAAACAGGATCATCTCGGAATAGTTGAGTATCAGGGTCTCCATGTATCTCCCAAATTTTAGTCCAAAGAATATGACACTCAAAATGATCAATAGCATCCAAAGTGGCATCATCAGTATGCATTGCAATAACTCCTACGACATGATCCCTTTTTCAATTTCATGCAACTTTCTTACTATCAGTACCAGGAAGGGGAACAAGATTATACAAATGTGGCAACAAATGAAGCCATCTGAGATGTTTTATTATACCATCTCTCCATTGTTCATAGTTTCCCCTTTTCAACATAATCATAGTAGGATGAATCAAAAACCCCATAATCAACTATGACAAATCTCCAAAAATATAAAGACAATAACCTTCAACAACAATTAGAAACTCCTAAATATTGCAAATGAAGCCTTCCAAAAATACTTCAGGAAGCAATAATGCAAAAAAAGGGTTAAGAATCAAGTAACTCAAAAGAGCACAATAACACCAATATTGAACTGCAACGGATTAAAAGCACCACCAAACAACAAAATATGAGAAATTCCTCAACCATTGCAAAGGTGATGAAAATACCTTTTCGTTGATATGTGGTTTGCAAAAAATAGCCTTCGTGTGCAAAAGATATGAAAAATATATAAAAAAGGCCTATAGAGGCACTTTGGAGTCAGTAGCAAGTCCCTAGTTACTCCATGTGACCACCACGAGCATGGAGCAAAAAAAAGTTGGGCAAGCCTCGCCAAACACCAAGCAATCTCCACCATTCCATACACTTCCCATGAACCTTGTAACAACTTCACAACACACTGCAAGTGTTGACAAATTTAAGGCACAAAGAAAGTCTCCACAAAATGAATGTGGGATAAATGTCTAAAAGAAATTCCCAAATCACAACATACGGGCCCACCTCCAAACCCTAAATGAAATATTTCCTAGAAAAAAACTTTAGCAAATATAAAGTTGTAGAAAGTGATATATATCTACTATCTCACGCCTTGCAACTTGGGGTGGCACATGAGCTCTGACATGAGGAAGTTATAGAAAAAAGAAAATGGCTCTTAGATTTGCACACTTGGTTGCTCTCGCAAGGATTAAGAGACTTGAAGCTCACCTTTCACAACCGATCAAAGCCCATTTAGATGCTCACGAATGATGAAGGAATTTGTGCTTTCTCATACTGAAAATAATGCCACTACTTCAATTCTCATTATGTTGGGATGGAAAAACAAAACCATCAACCATTCCATTGGGTCCTTCAAAATCATCATGCAACATAATATGGTCGTTCCTCAAAAGAGCAAGAAATCAGGCCTCTTTAGAAAAAAACATGCCCAACAAAGAATCTAGAAATAATGCCCTCTGAAAGAGATTCGTAGCCTGCAACAGTTTCATATGCTAGTTGCAGTCACAAGAGGAAGAATCGCACCCTCTATAGGTGATTAAACTGAAGAAATACGTCTTCAGGAAAAAGATTCACAGCCTGACAGAAAGGATACGTTGGCCTCCAACCAAGCAAGAAAAAACACAACCTTCAGAAAATTACACCCTCCACAATCTTCAAAACACCTCCAAAAACTTATCAAAAATTATGGCTGAGATGAGGATACGCGCCCTCTTCACCAATCAAAATTGGGTAGAAAAAGATAAATGCCTAACTAACAAGTAAATCGCACCACAGACAAATCGGGCTTCAACAAAAGAAAATCAACCTGCGAAGCAAAGAATCGCCCTCACAACAAGGTAATTTGTGCCCAACAGAGGAAGGAAACACGCCTCCACACAACAACAAAAAAAGAATAATGAATGTGAGGCAATTTTTAAATTTAAAAAATTTCAAATGCTGAAATAAATGATCTCACAAATCTCCAACAAAAAATTTCAGGAAGGATTCGTAGATTGGGTGGCTTTGATACCATGTTAGAGCAACCAACCCAATAAAATCAACTAGAGAATAAACCTTCACGAAATATAGAGGAGTACTATGCTACTTCACGAGAGAGAATAAAAAATGAGATGATTAATTTACACAATGTAAAGGCTTTTAAAGCCATGAGAAAAGTATCGGGTGGAAAAGCTACCCGCATTGGAAAAACCACCCAAGAGAAATTAATTAGTGTAATCTACCCTAAGTGAAAAAATTAATTACACTAACAGTATACACATTTTCCGATAACAATAAATTAAAACACATTGAAAGAAAAAAATATTTAGGTTGTAGAGAGAGATCTTGTGAAAGGGAAGAATACTTCCTTAATGGATTAAAGTCATTTTAGTGCCCATCACCTATACACAAATCCTCCTCGATCCTCATGCCAAGTCCTCAAGAAAAAAATCTAATCATGTTGCTTTCTCCTTGAGAAAATGTTATATTAATAATTTAAATTCAACAATTGAAAAATAATAAAAATCTTGAGTATATCAAATAAGATTGACTACATACAAAAAATTGACTACTTAAAAAATTCTAACTACATTGTATGGCCTAATATAAGGCTCGACTAAATCATATGACCTATAAAAAATGTTGTACAATTAATGAAAAATGTTTTTTTTGTTGTACGACAATCCTTCTCATGTGATATTATATGGCAGTAAGTGTATATTGTACGACAATGATTTGGCATTGACTATAGTGTACAGTAGTAATGACCCTTTTCTTATACTATATGATGGCATTTCCCATTTCTCTACATTTTATGACCCTTGCAATATTCTATACTATACAATCTCTGCCATTTTCTATATTGTACAACCTTTATTACTCTCTGCACCATGTGATTTGTGTTATCTTATTTCTACATACAACACCTTTGCATTGTACAAAAACATCCTCATATTGTACAATGATCCTTTTCAATCGTTGGCGACTTCCCTCCATTTGCATTATACGAAGAACAAATATTCTCAGGGGGCATTCTTAGCAAAATTCTATTCTCGGGGACCATTATTGATAAAATATTCTTTTTGGAAGCTATTTTCAAAAAAAATATACTCTTTTTGAAAGCCATTCTCAACAAAGTCTATTCTCAAAAGCCATTCTCAACAAAGTCTATTCTCAAGAGCCATTCTCAAAAAAATCTATTATAAAGAGTCATTCTCAAGAATAATCTATTCTCAAGATCCATTCTCAGCAATAGTGCATTCTCAGCTATAATCCATTCTTAGTTCTTTTAGTATTGTGTATACTCGATCATAGAAAAAATACACCCTTGTTGAAACACTATTTGGGCTCAATGATCGATTGGGTGCAACATTCTCAACTTTTAGTGTGCAATTAAATAGAGTCCCTTGGATGGTTGGTTCACAACATTATTCACATACTGGCATGTGTTAGTTAAACACTCCAAAAGCTCTATTTTTTGGCTTTATTAGCATTATTTTTTGCCTCTTAAAAAATTGTGAAAATGAGGTGTGCTACCCCTTGAACCCACTAGGAGTATTTCCCCTATAACCCCAAAGTACACTTTCAAGTTTTTCTACATGTCCTTGTCCATAATATCATCATCAGTTTGGAAATTCTTCCCTAATGCTACTTGATGTTTAAATATCATGTAGAAGATTATTTTTTCTTTTGAGGGGGGTGATAAAGTTATTGTACAATGACTATTATTATGCTTCAATAATATGGTTTATTTGACTATGTATCAATTATTTGTTGGATTTGGGTAGTTATAAGTGTTGGTTGGTTAACAGTTGTGTTTCTCTTGGAAAATATCAGGTCCTTTAAATAGATTTTATATTATCAAGGAAAGGAGTATGATCTAGTTGGATCGATTTTGATCATTGGTTGGCCATATTTGGTCTTCTTCTACAATAACTTCATGTGTGAATAAATATATATTTTACTCTTGTATCAAATATGCACTGTCATCTCTATTACTAATTCATGCTTTTATTTTATCAAAATGAGCAACAAACATTTTGTATCATACACAAAAAGAAGATAACATAAACTATACAATACGTAGAGAGTAACAAAGGTCGTACAGTGTAGAAAATGGTAGATTTCATACAATTTAGAAGATTAGAAGGGTCCTATGGTGTAGAGAAATGAGAAATGAAACCATACAGTATAAACAAAGGGCCATCGCAACCATATGTTATAGTTAGTGTCAAGTTGCCACCATACAATATCCAAGGATCGCCACACAAAAACTAAACAAAAATTGATACAAAATATAAAATTTCTTCAATGCCACCAATAAAAGCAATGAGGACATAACAAAAAAAATGATATTTAAACTAGCAAATGTGCAAAGAGGCTAATTTTCTTCCATATATTGGCCAAAGTAGAAATGATCATTTGATCATAATAAAAATTTGTTCCAAGACTATAATAATAACTGTTGTCAATCAGATTGCACCCGAACTCTTGAATGATTAAATTCAGCAATTTGTTGAAACATTGGATCAAACTCAGGTTGTGGGTGACCTATAACGAGATTGAACCTCCGAATTCTAGGCCAACTTCCTATATGATTCTTAAATTAACAACTGGTAACTTGCTAGAAAAGGGATAGAAGTATGTAAAAATGCACGTAAAACTGTAAATTAATGGCGATGCGCCTAATTGACAAAGACTTGCAATTATGATTCACAATAAACTTCTTAGTACTTCAATCTGCACAACCTGGTTTGATAATCTAATCACTTGAATGCTTTAAATAGAGGCTTTGATTTAATGCAATCTTGAGGGAAAATTTGGTTTTCATGACTAAACTGGTTAATCAATACATGCACAATGTATAACCAATGAATTTAAATTAAACTGCATGTAGATACTTATGAAAGAGACAGAAAAATCAAAGGTTTTCAAACTAAAAACACAATAATCCTTCGATCAAATCCTACACAATAACGATGCCTAAAATCTTGAAGGAAATTTTTTTTTTAAATGTTGGAAAATAAGGAATCTTCTGCTAAATAACACAATTTGAACCTGTAAACCTGTTGTTGTATTAATCTGTAAATAAAGCTGAGTTACATGATAATTCACTTTGCAGAGTGCAAAGACTGAAAAACAAGAACTAAAGGAAAAAGATAAAAATTTCCAATATATACAAAAGATGCAACTCCAAAGTGCATGAAAGATGAAACTGAAAGTCAATTTCAATATAGAAATGATAACTCCAAGGCAAAATCCGAGCAAAAATAAAAATCCCTGAAAAGAAGGTTCAAACTCATGCAAAAATGAGTGAACTCAGTCTCAAACTCGCAGTCACAATGCATATAACTGATCTGTAACTCAAACTAAATGGAAATCTGAAGATGTGGGCCAAAATATGCAAAATCCACCTTGTTTAACTCGCCCATGCACATCGGAACTCTATGTCTAAATTAATCATGTATGAGTGATAACTAGTTAACTCAACCTTCCTTCTAAAATAGTTTATTTAAACAATTATTAAAAAAAATCAATAAAAAATGTTTTAATAACGTTAAATAAGCTTTACAAATAATATGGAAGGCTTAAAAAAGTTTATTTGATAAAAATATCATATCACTCCTTATATCTCCTGAGCCCATCCCTAACTCAATGCTTTAATAAATATTTTATATGCCTTGGCATATAACTTTATCACCTCCATTTGCATGATTAAGTCACTGACTTCACAATTCAATACCATGGACAATGAAATGATTTATTTTTGAAAACATAAGGTCAAAATATCCCATCATAAATCATGAAGAAAGTCCATGGAAAGCGAAGAAAAAGGGCGAGTAAATAGTGAAACCCTAATCATTCATGATTATTTTTCACTTTGTATTTCTCTGAAGGAGCCTCTGCTGCGCCACCAATGAGTAGGGTTTGAAGCTTGAGATCCTACGTTTTCATGTTGCTTCTAATGATTTCCTATGCATAAAGGGAAAATAAAGAGGTAAGCCTCCATTTTTCTGTGCTTTGAAGCTCCATTCGATGATTATTTTGTTGTTCCAGTGTATGAAACTTCTCAGCCTCCATTTTTCTATCAATGTTTCTTTTATGCTTTTCTAGAACTTTGTATTATGGGCAGCGGCCATGAGAGATCTTCACTTTTCCCTCTTAGTTTTCATTTTTGTGTGCTTTGATGAAAATAGCTCCATTCGAACCTTGGAGCTCATTCTATGGTAGGTCTATCTTTGTGCTTCCTATGTTTGCTTGGTAACTAAAAAGAACACAGAGAATTTTTCATTTATCCCTGCCTATGATAAACTCGCGGCCCTCCATTCTACTTGTTTCATATTGAAGTTTACAGAAGATATATCTCTGAGTTTCTATTTTCTTGTGAGTAATTAGGTTTGTATAGGCTACGGCTAGACAAAAGACTTTTCCTCTTTTAGTTTCTCCATGCATAGAAAGAAAAAATGAAAAACTCTTCTTACTCTTTGCATATTCTTTTCTTTTAATTCAATGCCTTTATGTAGCACATGCTCCAATTAAAGTATGGACTTCATCTCCGTATTTTATAATTCAACTTAGAATACTATTTCATTTCTAGCATAAACAAGGCAGAAAATTAAGGGTTTGGCTTCTATTTTCAATCAAAATGGAATATATGCTCATTATACATATTAACACTTTCACACCTATCGTTTATCCTTCTCTCCATGCATTGAAATGTTCATAAATAGTGCAATAATGAGTGAACTTTGTCCTCATGCATTGATGACTTGCATGTATAATCGTGGAGGGTGACTGTCATCAAACATATTTCCCTGATTTTTCCTCATGACCCTGGCTTATAGATCCTAATCAGACTATTTATGATCTGAACTGTTGACTTATTCAATGAAAGGCTGATCTTGTATTCAAATCTTAATAATTGCTATTTCTCATAGTAGTTAATGAATGGACTGTAACTTGATCATTGTATTTTTGTTACTACTAAGTTACACGCCTTTAGACTTTGTAGAAGCATATCTGGAAGTCTCCTTGGTTTGAACAGCCAATGCAATATAAATAATGAATGTGTGATAAAACTTTTCTTCAAACTGTTAGCAGTATCAACATTATTATTAACATGTTATGCACTTGATTCTCTGTAATTCCATTAACTCCTTGCAAAAAACACCATATTTCTTTTGCACACATGACTGTTTCCTTTCTGATGTTATCATCTGGTACTTGAAACAAGTATGCCTGTAGATACTTGTTTGTATTCTCCATACCTTTTAAATGTTGTCTAAGCCATATTTTGTTGCTTTTCTGCTGAAAACAAATTTGTTTATTTGTCATATCTTTATTTCTTTTGATGATGATTCCTGCTGATAATTTGCAATGCAATGCAAAATATGGGAATGCTGCCCTCATTATAATGTTGAAGTTAATCTGTTCTTTTGAGTCTTTTGTAGACTGTGTATGTACCTTGGAGTTGTAAGAAACAATTGAATTGCTTGAGTGCTCTATTTTTCCTTCAATATAAAGGGGCTCAATGCCTCATCAAAATGTGAATAAAAATGAAAGGTAGAGTTGAAACAAGAGATGACAAATGCAATCAATGCTCTTTTGACATGCTTCTTTTATTGAATTATGAGCAATAAGATGATTTTCTCAATCTGTTTCACCATGTTGAATTAGACTGCTTTCATTATTTAATATTGCTTTACAGCAGTCCTGTTTGATGACTGTAATACTTGATGACTCTCATGTAATGATGTGAATGAGAGGTGTCCTTATGATATGTTGGGCTCTACCCTTGTGGGAGCCCGTTTTACTCCACATATCTGATCAGATAATCACGAACGTAATGAACCTGTTCCTACACATTGAAACAAACATGTTAGCAAAATAATTGAAGTTGAAAACCTCCATTGAGTTTTGTGTTCCTTATTTACCAGCCTTTGTAACTCAATCATCTGGTGAATGCCTGATTTGATGCAAATTACATTCCTATTGGTAGCGTAGGCATAAGGTAGAATGTAATTTATCATTGCTTAGAGTACACCTCTAACACCATCTTTTACAATTTTGCAGGTTCATGGAGCATGGAAACGAGTCTGCTGCAGTTTGGAGATGCGACGACTGAAGACATCAAGCGAAAGTGATTCATCATCACAGGAAATGATGAATTGTATCTCTTCTTTGTGTTTACATTATCTTCAGTAGTGTAGCTTTTCATTGAATTTTGTATTCACTATTTGATTATCATAATCAAATTCAGTTACTCTCACGGCTTGTGCGAGATTTCAATGTTTTTACAAAATGAATAAAAAGCATTATTATGCAAATTCCCAATTTTCTATTTTAAATACTTGCACAATAAAACTATAATTCAGATGTAATCTGATCTTTATGATGAACAAAAAATACTTTAGCAGCAAAACTTGAAAATTTATGTACCTATCAATGATGAATTCGATTCAGCTCTACCTGTTTGAGCTCGTAGTGAAAAATAGGTAACAATAACATAATTAACACCCAACAAATTCATAACATAAGACAATTTAAAATAAAATTGTGATAATAATTTTTATAAAAAAAATTTGAGATGAGGGATGGTCCCACTGAACATGCTAGAATGTAAGCATACAAATTAGAATAAAATAAATAATTAAAATTAATGTTTAAAACTCATTATTCTAACACATGCTAAAAAAAATTATTTGAGCAATGAGATGTGCACCCAATAACCTCTATTATGCTCAAGATATGTGATTATACATTTGAAAGTAGATGGTTGCTCTCAAATTAGTAGCATAACTTTAGCATCCGTTGAAGTATGGATTTGACAAGATAAGATTGCATCAAGGATTATGCTTTTAAAATGATGGATTTGATGTTGAATTTATAGGCTTTTGGAAAGATAAATGGATGGCTCATATTTAATCTTGGATCATGAGTTTGATAAATGTTTAATGGATGTGACAAGGAGAAGTGACAATCATGAATGAGTTGGGTGAAGATGATTAAATAAACTCATTTGGTTGGTGAGTTGATAACTAGCTAGTATTTTATTTAATTTGTGATTATTAGTCAACTAAAATGACAAGTGAATGAGAAGTTAATTGTTTGCACGAGGATTAGATGAATGAGTTAACTAATTTTAATTGGTTAGTTAAAAATATGAGGTAGAATTTGAGGATTTTTACTATTTATCTATGGATAGTGTAAGAATATGAGGCGGATTTTAGGATTTTGATTTTTTTGTTTATGAAAAAATATTTATTTTATTTATTTAAATAAATAATGGAAATTAGCTCATTTTAATTAAATAATGATGAAGAATGGTATTATGATATGAAATAAATTAATAATGAATGTTGAAGAATAAAGTGAAATTTTAGTGTCTACGATTAGAATTTATCTAATTAATACTAGGAAATTATCGGGAATTTTAATTATATAATTAATTTTATTTAATTAACACTAGAAGGGGATGTATGAAGGATGAATCAAGTGATAGTTAAGACAGTGTGAAATTTAGTTGTCTCTATTTTGCCCCTCTTTGAGGTGGAGATGTGACAAAGTGAAGTAACATCATTTCAAAGAAAGATAAAATATAGTGGCTTTTGAAAGAGATGGGACTAGTGGAATGACACCACAATCATTGAAAGGAGGGGAGTGATGAAGATGAATAATGTAGGGTATACACACTACATAAACTATAGAAGTTTTTTTAATGGTGCAAATTAGTGAATAACAATTTAAAATAGTGCTCAAGGATGGTTCAAAGGGTTGAGTACATCAAGAGATGTATGAATCAAGTTTCAAGAGTGCGTCACTCTCCTTACAAGACTAAAAGCGAGAAGGGAGGATGGATTTGATACGATGGGATAGATATTCAAAAGTAATAGATGAAAATTGATAGGGTGGGGTAGATAGTATGAGGTAAATAGGATGGAATAATATTTCTCCCAAGTGTAAGATGCTCATAGATAATGGATTTAAGTATGATGCTCAAAATTAGGTTTTTGTTATGGTACTTGTCCAAGGTGTCATGAGAATGGTTTTTATGGGATTCTTTTTTCTTTTCTTTTTTTTCTTCCTTTTGGATGTTGGGATGAGAGATATATTTGGATTTAGGTTTGTTGGATTGGATTTTGGATGGTGTAGAGGGATGTGAGTTTAGGATGCTTGGACACAAGTTTATGCTTTCATGGTAAGTTGGTAGTATATCTTACTAAATAAATACTTTAAACAGACCATGTTGAGTGTTGTTGTGCTCATAGATGTTGGTAGAGAACTTATTGATTTCTAAGTTAGATTCTCCAACATGTAAACATGGTATCTTCATAGATTTGATATTGGAGGATGTTGCCAAGGGAAATAGAATGTAGGCTGGATGGAGGATGATGTGGATTAGGCAAAAGCTTGGATTAAAGGGGTGTGATATGTTGGATAATGGATTTGATTATAAAAATGGGTGGATGGAAGGATGGGATAAATGAAACACAAAGAAATGTCGTGAGATGAAGGGGAAATAAGACCAATAGTTGCACATACAATGCTAGATGTTGAAACTTTGAATCAAGATATAGTATTATGGGTGTATGAGAATTTAGATGTTGGGATGGGACTAGGGGATTCATCAATTGTTGATTTTGTTATTTATGGGCCCAAATAGATATATTATAAGTGTGAGGGTGGGAATGCTTGGATTTAGATGGAGGGTTCTAAGTCTGGGACGAGGTTATCTTTTAGAGATGCAGATTTGGATGCTCCACTTGGCTTCATTGCTTCTTTGTGATTTAGGGCCCATCTTATTATTGTGCTTCTTTTTTAATTATTGGGTCTATGTATCCCTTTTGATATATTTTTCTTTTATATTTTATTTTGATTGGCTATTGCATGCCAATATGTTGTGACATGGTGATCCTTGGGTTCTTATGGATTCTTTGATTCGTGTGTTTATGCAACCAAATCACTTCCAAAATTAATTTTAAGTATTGGTCCTTACAAGTTTTCATGCTCCCATTTCATTTCCCATCAATTATGACTTATATGAGAGAATCTACATGGGTTTGTTATGTGTAGGATGTACCTTTAGTCATTTATTCATTCCTTGTTAGACCTAATTACCCAAGTTGAAAAGACAAAAATTGAATAAATGTGTAGTTATCTAAGTTTTCCACCTTGTAGAATGCCCAAATGGGTGTCTCCAATTCAAATTTGAAGGAATTTGAGTAAAGACTGGTTGTTATGTACTTGCAAAATTTGGGTCTCCGACTAGTATTTTACGAGGATTTTCTATTGAATTAGTCCAAATATTTTCAATAGGTCCCAAAGGATTTTCCTAGACAATTGGCACACATTGGTTTTTCTACATTTGTGGGCATATCTTGGTCAACTAAACCAAACTCTTTTCAACTAGTCCAATAATTTTAGTCAATTCAAATGTCTTTCCCCATACAATTGGAATCAAGTCAACTTTTTGCATTTGTAGGAACCTAGTGGCTAGTTGACTTTGCAAAGAAGGGTAAGGGTAAGGTTCAATTGGAAATGGATAGTCTGCAAAGTATGGATGACATCATGTTGATATTATTGTGGTATCTTGTGTGGATATTTCCAAGTGAACTAAAAATTTACATGCAATAATATAGAGAATGGTTTTAGTAGTGGGTTATATCTCCATAAAATTTTCTAGCATGATTAATGAACAACTCGAATGTGGGTAGCTTTGAGTGAATTGGCTCATGACTTGATAGATGCAATTTAGATGGAATTCAATGTCTCGCGATGTTCCAATGGAGATTGAATTTTCATAAAATCCAAAAAGAGGAAGACAAAGACAAAGAAAAAAGGGTAAGTGAATTGGTTGTTTTTACGATGCCACCTAGTGATGTTCAATAAAACATGATATCTTAACAAGAATGGAGGGTTGTAGGCATATTCAAGTGAACATGCTATGTGGGAATGTGTTACAAAACTAGTCTTGGGCTGGTTGATCATGGGTTCCATGTTGGTTCTCGATGAACCTCTTGTTACCTTGGTTTTGGTCCATCAATACCCATCCATTTTCAAAATCTTGCATCCTTCATTATTTGGCTAAGTCTAAAGGCCTATGGGTTTCCAAGTCTCACAACCTTGTCAGACCCTAACGAGGTTCTCACAACCTATTCATGTCCCAACAGAGTTTAAGCGGTGACACTTTCACTTGGTTTTAAAACCACCTTAACACCCGACACGATTAGGAGAACTACTTAACTTCCCAACAATGGATTCTAAAGGAAAAATAAAATTAAGTTATTTTCCTTCTGTCAAAACCCAATGAGGTTATGACAACCTCGTTGGACCCTAACATGGTTGTCACAACCACCAAAAGCTCTGAAAAGTGAAGAGTCAAAGGCAAATACAAAAGTGTTTTTGGCATCAAAGCATAGTTTTGAAACCTGTTTAGGAGCTCGAAAAGGGTTTTAAAATTTATTATCACCACCGACAACAAAATTTAAGTGGGATTTTAGAGAGGTTTCAAAAGCTATTGTGGAGCTCGAAAGGGATTTCAAAACCCCTCATTTTTATCGACAAAGGATGAACTCAATAAAAATATTTAAAGTATTCAATGGGCAGTAGGTGAGGTTGTGAAACCTATAGCAGATCCTGACAAGCAAGATATAACTTCACTTTATGCTTGCCACAAAGACAAAAGAAAATGTTTAAGCAACAGTTTCATTGGTTCCAAAAAACATTTTTGAGGCCTAACAAGGTTCTCACAACCTTGTCAACACTAAACACACAAATCATAACCTCCAACTTTCAATGGTAAACAAAGGGAAAGAAAAGAATGCGAAAAAGGAGGCAAAAGCAATAATAAAATGAACCTGAATGAGATGTGCCTAGTCAACAGACAGGGTGAATGTGGACCCAAGAACCCTGCCACCTTAGGAACAACCATTGGTTCCTTGAACGACTATGCATTTCTTGGAATGAAACATATGATTTAAATTATACTTTAATTTTTATGACTCTTTTAAAGAATCAGTTGCAAAACTATTTGACAATTGAACTTCTTGATCTTTAAATATGTAATTGAATGACATTAGAAGGGGTTCTCTTTTTGGTCCAAATTTTGGTTCACAAGGACCCTATTGCACTGTGATGTAGCATGAGACTTGATCAAAAGGAGAAACACTAAAATTTTGTCATTCTAGAAGGAATTCATTTGTCTATGCATATGAAATTGAATGTTATGCTTTGTTGTTTATTTCTAAGTTTGTTAGCTCTAGGTAAATATCTAGATATTGATTTTATGTGTAAATATAGTATTCATGTATATGGAATTCATTATCCTTTTGGAATATAGTCAAGTTGATATTTTATCTCATTATCATCAATATGTTCAATTTGTGAGTTGGAATACAGGTGGTATTTCATTTGAACTAGTCAAGCTATCATCAATATGCTCAATCTATGATTTGGAATGTTGGTGGTATTTATTTTAAATGTTTAATCACATTTATGTCATAGTTATGCATAAGTTTTAGTTTTCATTTCCCACATTTTGGTTAAAATTATATCATATGAGGAAGTTGTACCTCTAAAATTCAAAGGAAGATTGCTAACCTAGTAACAATCTCTCCAACTATCGGTAAGTTTGTCGCTACTCAACAAGGCAACTCGGGGTCATTTATCAAGGTGAATTACAGGGAAAAATCTGTTTACTAACACCTTTGAACCCCAACAAAGGAAATGTAGAAGCCCATAAATAAATAAGACAAAAATAAATAAAGGAAGATAGATGAATAAGGTCGAAGGGAATAATAAAGAATTATAGGGTGTTAGAGGTTGCCATTGATCAGTTCTAGTTATTGCTCCAAGTTTTGATTAATACCTGATTCACTCCACACTGTTGATAAAGTTCCAAGAGCATATCATATCACCAATTATAGCATGGAACACACTATTTTCACACCATCAAAGGAAATAATTTTATTGTAATTGAAAATTGGTTGCATGAGAAGTTGCTGTAGACATCTAAATTTAATCATTTCCATACGATTAAATTTGTTGTCTCTCTGTCTATCATATTAATATTAATTTATTAAATTAATATTACACCCTTTGTCCCATACCGATAAAGTATTTAATTTAATAATTAATACTTTGTCTTTTACCTTATTCTTCTCTAAATTAAATAAATACACTAATTTATTTAATTTAGTCATTCTTCCTCTTTTTGATTTAAAAATCAATTTAAAATTCCTCACTTTCTCTCTCCTTGTCACATCCTCCTACATTTGCCACTTGCCTCTAATCTTCTGTTAATTAGCCTAATCCAATATTTACACAACCTTAACCAAAATCATTAGCTAAATTTAGCACCACCTTTTTGGTCAATCCTTCCATTTTTCCTTTTTGATGTTAACCCCCTTTCCTATGTGAATTTTTAATTCACATTTTATTTGCTCTAGATTCCTCTCCTTTAAATGTGAATTTTTAATTCACATTCCATTCTCCCAAGACTTCTAGAACCTTGGACTTGTCACAATCTCCACATGTGACCAAGTCCCACCTTTTTGGAGCCCACCTTTTACCCTCTAGATCATCCTATGAGTGTGAATTTTTAATTCACATTTATATCCCCAACCACCTTTCACTTTCCCATGTAGATTTTTGAGGAATTCTAAAATTCCTTAAATGTCCCTTTCACTCCCACTTGGGGACAAGAAATCTTTTTTTGTGGAAATCCTCTCATCCCCCAAGGTGCATGTCCTTTTCCACCTCATGTACCTTTTTGACAATTCATCTCCACCTCATATCCTCTTGTCCACTTCACCCTCCACATGTCAAGATGTGAGGGCTTGTGGGATCTCAACCCACCATAGCCCTTCATCTTGACCTTGTTGGATCAATCTTGACCCTTGAATTCTCTAGAGAATTCAAATTCTTCTATAAATACCCCCTCCTCAAGGGCATTTCCAACACTTTGCATTTTGATAACTACATGCTGTCCATTTGAACTCTCAAGCCTTTTCAATCATTCAACCATCTTTGTTAATCATCTTGCATATAGAATCTTGCATCTTAGTCACTCAATCCATCATTTAAGGAGCACACAATCCATTCCAAGCAAGGGCCAATCAAAGAGGTATCAACAACAAGGGAGGTAAAAATATTTGTGTTTCATTTTATTTGCATTCATTTTCGTTGAACCACTCTTTTGGCTAATCTTGAGGTGTCCTTGGTATTTTGTTATTCATGTTTCTTAGTTATTTTACACCTTTAGAGCAGTAGAAATTCCAAGGTATACATTTCTGGCACGCTCGGTGGGACCCACACACGGGTCTTGCATTTAATGTTTCTTTGAGTTAAGATTTTGCAGGAAAAGCTCACAGAGTTGCGGTAGCGCCCTTCACAGAAGTGTGGTAGCCTCTTTATTGCCAAGGCAGCTCTTCACAGTAACCTGCCTTCATAGAGAAGGCGGCACAGCCTTCACAGAGTGCTATAGCCTCTTTATAGAGCCTTCACGAGTTGCGGCACAAATTTCCCTAACACAATTTGGAGGTAAAACGGCATTGGCTTCGCTTTTTGCTCTGGGCTTTGCTATATTCACGCGATAACTCTAACGCTATTCCTGCGTGCTAATATTACATATTATTTCATTAACATTTTGTAGCATATTGTATGTAACAAATTTGACCGTAAAGTTCTAAAAAGAAAAGAGGACAACTAACATTTGCTCAAGTAGGGGCATCTAAGCATAACGACTTTCAAAAATTATCTTTACCGCCTCAAACATAATTCAATTAGGGATTAAATCTCATTGTTTGCTGTGGTTGCTTATTTTTGTGTTACCCAAGGGGGCATTGATTTGTTTTCACTTTCCCCTTGCACTTCGTGTGAGCCTGGGGAGTAGTTGGAAACAGTTAGTGTCTTCTTTTTTTTAGTGGGACCTGCTTGGGGATTTCATCACCCCAAGGGACGATTCCAACCACGTGTACCGGCGGGGTATATAAAGGGGGGAGAATGAAAGTTGTACCCCAACCAGCTAAGGCTGTGACCATGCGAGCCGCTCTAGGGTGATACCTAGATAGACGGTGGAAGCAGTTATCCGGCCTTCGCTCGTGATCTCACGTCTCCCCGACTCACGCTTGTGACGGACTGGTGTTCACGGTTGTGCCTCACATACCGAGAGTATATCGAGGACTCCCTAGAAGCCTTGTGCATCCTAGATTAATACTTTGCCTTGCCATACCCGTAATATTAATCATAGGATTGTGCTTGCTTGAGGTGTTTCCTTGTGGAAATTCTATCAAATTTTGATACTTTTGACTTGTTTCATCATTTTGTGTCCTTGCCATAGCCTTTGCCATCAAAAACCAAGCTTTGTTCCCGCAGAAAAGCGGTAGCGCCCTGCACAGAAACGCGGTAGCGCCCCTGTTTTGCTGCAGAAACGTGGTAGCGCCCCTGTTTTGCTGCAGAAACGCGGTAGCGCCCCTGTTTTGCTGTAGAAAGGCGGTAGCCCCCCTGATTTGCTACAGAAACACAGTAGCGCCCCTGATTTGCTGCAGAAAGGCAGTAGCGCCCCTAATTTGCTGCAGAAACGCGGTAGCGCCCCTGATTCACTGCAGAACGCTGCCTACGCCCTGATTTTTGCTGTCAACACCCTGAAAGTACCCCATTTGGATTCATTTAGCCTCTAAATCACCACCTAATCATTCCCAACCATTATCCCATTATCCTAAGTCTCCATTTTATCATTTTAAGCCTCTCGAAACCTCGATTTCATCCGTTTAAACCCCCCATTCTATCACTCCAAATTTTCATGAATCACCTTTAATCTACCTTTTCATTTTAATTTTTCATTTATAAGTCAATACCCTCACCTAATAAACATCACAACTTTACCATTCACACCTCCTAAACACCACCCATAGCCAAACCGCCTTAATTTTGCATTACAAAGTGGTTATCTAAATTGACTATAGTGCTTGAACTTGATTATTGGTCTTTAACTTCGACCCCAATCAATTTGCCTCCATCTTGAGGTGAATTCGGTGTTGCAAGTTATCATCCTCGGCCCAATCAATCCATTCCTAGCTTAAGGTGGATTCGGTGCCGTAATCATCCTATCAATCAATCAAAGCTCTAGGGTTACTAAAGGTAATCTCACGTGATCAAGCTTGAGGTCTCTCTCTCACGCCTTCCAATCCAATCCAATCTAATCCAATCAAATCCAATCAAATCCAATCCAATCCAAATCCAATCAAATCCGATCAAATCTAAAATCCAATCCAAATCCAATCAAATCCGATCAAATCTAAAATCAAATCCAATCCAAATCAAATCCAATCCAATCCAATCCAATCCAAATCAATTCAAATCCAATCCAAATCCAATCAAATCCGATCAAATCTAAAATCCAATCCAAATCCAATCAAATCCGATCAAATCTAAAATCCAATCCAATCCAATCCAATCCAAATCAAATCAAATCCAATCCAAATCCAATCAAATCCGATCAAATCTAAAATCCAATCCAAATCCAATCAAATCCGATCAAATCTAAAATCCAATCCAATCCAATTCAATCCAAATCAAATCCAATCCAATCCAATCCAAATCAAATCAAATCCAATCCAAATCTAATCAAATCCGATCAAATCTAAAATCAAACCCAATCCAATCAAATCTAATCCAATTTAAATCCAATCCAATTGATCGAAGTCCAATTAGACCCAATCCACACTCCATCACAATCAAATCATTTGACAAAGTCTTTAATCCACTCATCTAGCATTTGCATGCCCGTTCAGACCCGTTCACAAGCAAAGAAGATGGCCGACCTTCAAGCTCAAAATGCCCAATCCAACAATCCTCAAGATCCCAACAACACCTCATCAGATCCCAACAAGGGTACCAACATCTTACATGACCCTCACAATGGTACTTCATCACACTCCAACACTGAGAATCAGAATAACTCGCCACATGGAGAAGAGAGCATGGTTAATCAACCTGAACTCACACTTGAGGAACATTTTAGTAATCCTGCCAATGTGCAAATGACCGACCGTTTGCTTGCAAAACATGGGGAAGAAATCTTGGCCCACTTGATTGAGAAGGGTGTTAAACCTCCCTCCAATGTTGACTTGTCCAAATACAAGGGTGCCCCATCTCACGTACTCCAAGGGTCCCAAAATGCACCCGAAGGTTCATACTTTTCCAATGTTCCTCCAATTGAGGGTTGGCATCAACCTGAATTTGGCAATGCCGTCCTTTATCAGGTTAATTACCCCCCACATGCTTCGACCTCAGCTATAGGTGGATCTCAGGTGCCCGATCCCAATAATCCTTTCGCTTATGGTATGCCACAAAACATTCCGCAACCTCCGCCATTAACATTAACCGCACCCCCTCCTTTGAACCCACCTACAGTCAATATTGGGGGTACCTCCTTTGCTACATCGCTTCCTCCTCCTGGGACCACCAACACACCACCTCAACAGGTTCCCCAATCTACTATCCCACCTCAAATACCACCACAAGGCGCACCCCAACTGAACATTCCGAGCGGAACCCAACAACTTCCTTTACAAAGTGTGCCCACACAACCCCCGCCGTCTCATCCGCAACAACCTATACCCAATACTTTGACCTCTTCACAACAACCATCCTACCAACCACAAGGCAACCCATCTCAACCGCCTATCCAAACCATATCTCCCTTTCTTGCGTCCCTTTTGCGTCCAAAGGTCCAACCACAACATAATATCCCACCTCAGTCCATGCAACACTCGATGCCGCAACAACAACCTCCACAACACTACTACCACCATAATCAACAACAATTTCACCAACAACCATTTTATGCAACCTCCCAACAATCACAACAATATCTTCAATACCAACAGGCCAACACGCAACGTCCCGTCCAAGTCCCTCAGCAACCTACCCCACACCTTCACCAAACAAATTCATATTATGTCCCAACAACAACCCCCATATCAACAAAACCCCCTACCTTATCATCAAGTCATGACATCATCCAATCATCCAAACCCACATTTTAACAATCCAACACCCTTTCAACAAGATCCCTCATCTTTCTATCATCCATATCCCCCCAACCCACCACCAGCTAGTTCAGACTTGTTGGAAATCAAAGCTGCCCTTAAGGACCTTCAAGCAGGGGGCACAAAACAATCATTTAAATTTGAAGATATATGCCCATATCCGTTCGATCCATCCATCTCATTGATCCCATTCCCTAAACACTTCGAGATTCCAAAATTTGACAAGTACAAGGGAGACAAAGACCCTAAGGCCCACTTGCAAGAGTTTTATGCACAATGTCAAGAAGTCATGTATAATGATAACTATCTCTTACGTCTGTTTCTGAGAAGTCTAGCAAGCCACGCTTTAGATTGGTTTATGACTCTTGAAAAGGGGTCTATAAAAACTTTTGCAGAATTATCAGAACAGTTTGTCTCCTACTTCTCCTTCAATTTGCGGAAGGATACTGACACCTTAGATCTCTTGAAAGAGAAGCAACGGGATGGAGAAACCTTTACCAGCTACCTCCAACGGTGGCGTGCATTAGCCAGTCGAATGAAAAATCCTTTGAAAGAAAAAGACATGGTCACTCTTTTTGTGGAAAATTCACATCCCGACATGGCCCACAATTTTAGACTACACTGTGTCACCACTTTCGCTGAGATAGTGGAAAAGGGACCTATCCTTGAACGTGCCCTTATCGCCAAAGGACACATTAAAATACACAGTCATGACAAAGAACGGTCATTCGGAGATAAATCACGATTTTGGAACAAAAACAAAAATGCAGTGAATGATGGAAAGACAGACACCAAACATGTCCAAGTGGCTAATGCATCCCAAGGGCAACAACAGTCTATACCCAACGCCATATCAGTACCGCAGGGGGCACCCCGTCCCCCTCAACAGTCAAACCAAAGAAATAAGGGGAACACCAAACGTCAATACGCCCAATTAGGTGAACCCTTGAGTGTTGTTTTCAATAAATTGTTACAAATCAATTATCCCATCACATATCCTGTCACCAAACCATTCGATGAGTCCAAACCCAAGCCGGCATGGTTTAAAGAGAATGAGTATTGTGACTTTCATAAAATCAAGGGACACTCTTTGAATAAGTGTCAAGGTTTAAAAAATTATGTCCAAGATCTCATTGATCGAGGAGATATCAAGGTTGACCCCAGTCAACCTTCGTCGTCCAATGCTCAACTGCAAATCTATCAAAACGCCTTCCCCAACCATAGTCAAGGTCCTAGCACTTCCACTAGTCATCCCCAAGACAACAACACCAATAATGTGACTTACAAGAATGTGCCCTTCAATTATGAAGGCGTTATTCATTACATTGAGCAGGTTGAACCCCGAGTATCCATGATACACGTTAAAGCCAAAGACCCTCAATGTGTTGTGACTACGCGACGGGCCCGCATCACCGTCCCTGCAGCCTCCACACCCGTCCAACCCGCTCCTGTAAACTCTCACTATAACATCCTTGATTACCTAAGGAAGACCCCCACTCACATATCCATTTTGGATTTGCTTAAGTCTTCCCCGGTACATCAAGAGATCCTCAATAAAGCCTTGCAGGAAACCCATGTCCCAAACGACATCGACCCCACACAATTCCAAGCTTTGGTGGGACACTTGGCTTTGTCTCACCACCTCCATTTCAGCCAAAATGATATGCCCAACATTGGCATCAATCACAACCGCCCCCTACATATCGAAGTCATAATTGCCCGTCATAAAATAAAAAGGGTCTTGGTAGATAATGGCTCTGCCCTTAATCTATGTACTTTGAAATTCATAAAACAGATAGGGTATTCTCAAGCAGACCTAAGCAACCAGATAATTACAATCAAGGCTTATGACAATGCAGAAAGAAATTCAGAAGGCATCATCAGTCTTCCTATACAAGTGGGACCGGTGCTTCAGTATACTACCTGCCATGTCCTTGATCTGGACTTACCGTATAATCTCCTCCTTGGCCGCCCATGGCTCCATGCTATGCAGGCTGTTCCATCCACATACCACCAATGCCTCAAATTCCCAGTTAATGAACAAGAGGTCACCATCTATGCCGATCCCCAACCGTTTGAGTATTGTCAAGCTTTAGAAGCATCTTTCCCCCATTTACATTATTGTCCTGGGGTCGAAATGGGGGCCTCCCAGTCATCATCCTCCAACCCATCATCCTCCAATCTATCATCTACATTAACCA
Source organism: Sequoia sempervirens (assembly GCA_007258455.2). NCBI lineage: Eukaryota > Viridiplantae > Streptophyta > Pinopsida > Cupressales > Cupressaceae > Sequoia > Sequoia sempervirens. The sequence goes on from VDFB02067169.1 coordinate 42,877, forward strand.
CCAATCCATCCTCCACCACTAATCCTTCAGTCACTAGAGTCCAGATCATTGACAAAGGGTGCGGTGAGTATGAGATGCACACGGCTCTTAATGTAGCCACCATGCCACCATCACCACATGAGTACGGTCAACCCTCACATGCTATACAAGCGGAAGACAAGACCATCACCTTCAGCGGAAAAAAACATTCCTACTACCACCTTCAGATCTCCGAGTGTCAAGATCGATGCGCCAGAGGAAGACATAAGTCAGTGGGTATACCGTGAAGAGCCCAAACCAGAGACTCCTCTAAAGAAATACTTTCAGGAAAAATATCCTTGGCCAACAAAGTTTGTGGAGAAACATAACTACCAAGGTAGAGGCCTAGGTAAAGAGGAACAAGGGCGATTGCAACCCATTGATACGTCTCTGCTACCAAAAAATGTGGGCATTGGGTATGACAGAAAACAAAAGAGTCCCGCAACATCATCTAATACTTCCAATAGTATCACCATGGATGATGGCTCATTGGAAGACGTACCCGAGGAAGAGTCCATCATACACGCGTACGATGATGTCGATCACACTGATTTATCCTCCATGTTCGAATTCCTATCTGTTTGCACCATCAGCCTATCCCTTCGTCACCCTGAACTCATTGATTGGGACCTACACAACACCACACCTGTCAGTATGACTACGGACACCTACGTCAACCTTATGGGATTGGGGGAGGATGAACACTCCAGTCGCAAAAATAAAAATCAGAAAAATAAAAAGAGGTCATCCAGTGAAAACCTCCCTGAGGCACTTCCTGACCTAGAAAAAGTAAAAATAAAGGACGCATCTGAAGGCGAAAACCTCGAAGAGGTGCCGAAAGATGGAGATGTTCATCTTCCCCTTATGGGAACTCAGCTATCCGCCAGATCATCTATCCTGATTGAAGAGACGCAAGAAGTTAATTTGGGAACTGCTGAAAATCCGAAGATCACCTATGTAGCCAAGTCACTCTCCGAACAAGAATATCCGATCTTTGCGCAGCTACTCCAAGAAGGCGTCATCAATTTTGCCTAGTCATATTCAGACATGCCATGCTTAGACCCTGCTTTAGTGGTTCACCACTTAGATATTCGTCCAGACGCCAAACCAGTCAAGCAAAAACTTCGTAAGATGCATCCGCAAGTTGCATTGTTAGTAAAGAAAGAGTTGGAGAAGTTACTCGACGCGGGTTTTATCAGACCTATTGACTACTCTGAATGGATCTCCAACATAGTGCCAGTTGCTAAACCAAATGGTGACATTCGGGTCTGCACAGATTTTAGGGATCTCAACAAAGCCTTCCCAAAAGATGATTTCCCTCTTCCTAATATTGACATGTTGGTTGATTTAACGGTAGGACACGAGATGTTGTCCCTCATGGATGGCTTCTCTGGTTACAACCAGATCCGAATTGCACCTGAAGACCAGCACAAAACTGCCTTCACAACTCCTTGGGGCACCTTCTGCTACAATGTTATGCCCTTCGGTCTCAAAAACGCAGGGGCAACATATCAGAGAGCCATGACGGTTATCTTCCATGACCTCATCCATATCATCATGGAGGATTATGTTGATGACCTATTAGGGAAGTCCAAGACACGAGCAGAACATCCGGCTATTCTGAAGAAGATATTTGAGCGACTAGAGCACTATAAGTTGCGGTTGAATCCAAAGAAGTGTGTCTTTGGGGTTACGTCGGGGAAATTGCTGGGTTTCATCGTCTCCCGCAGAGGTATTGAAGTTGATCCTGCCAAAGTAAAGGCTATTCTGGACATGCCACCTCCACGCAATCTAAAGCAGTTAAGGAGCCTCCAAGGAAAGATGCAGTCTATCCAACGGTTCATAGCCCAACTTGCAGATAAATGTAAACCTTTTACTCATATTTTGAAGAAAGATTCTACATTCCGATGGACAGCACAGTGTCAAATGGGTTTTGATAAAATCAAGGAATACTTAGCTCATCCCCCAATTTTGATGCCGCCTATTCCAGGAAAACCCCTCCTACTTTATATCTCTGCTACCTCGGTCGCATTGGGGGCATTATTGGCACAGTACGATGAGTCACTCAAAGAAAGAGCAATCTACTACATCAGTAGAACACTAGTCGGCTATGAGTTAAATTACTCTCCTATGGAAAAAGCATGCCTTGCGCTAGTCTTCAGTACACAGAAACTCCGCCATTACATGCTTAGTCACCCAGTCAAATTAATTGCTAAAATTGATCCTCTGAAATATCTGTTGTCTAGAACCACCTTGACTGGCCGCATGGCCAAATGGGTCATGTTGCTAAGCGAATTTGACATTGAGTATGTAGAGCGCAAAGCTATTAAAGGACAGGTTATTGCTGATCAATTGGCTGAAGCACCACTAGTAGATGCCTACCCAATAGACACTGAATTCCCAGATGAAGGAATCTACACAGTAACAGAAGCACCAACTTGGACGTTATACTTTGATGGCTCATACACTCACAATGGATCTGGGGCAGGAATTCTATTAGTCACCCCTCAAGGTGACTACATCCCAAAATCCTTCAGAATAGCATTTCCCTGCACCAACAATATGGCGGAATATGAAGCCCTCCTCACTGGCCTTAGAATTGCAAAACAGTGGCACATTACACATTTGAAAGTCTTTGGAGATTCCTTGTTGGTTATCAGACAAGTTAATGATGAATTCCTCACAAAGGATGACAAACTGCTACCCTATAAACGCATGGTGGACGACTTCAAGAAGTATTTCGCCTCCATACAGTTTGACCAAATCCCTCGTGTGCAGAATAAAGCAGCAGACGCCATGGCCACTATTGGCTCTTTGATTGACATGCCCAAAGATCGGACGGAGTGTGAGTTTCTGGTCGAACAACTGTTAATCCCTGCGTATGATGTCCCTGACACTGACATGGTGTGCGATGTTGTAGGTCCTGCCTCCCCGTGGTACCAAGACATATATACTTACCTCCGTGAGAACACCATACCCCCGGAACTTACACGCACCCAACGTAAATCCTTCATCCATCGTTCATCCCGATACATCCTCGTTGGTGACACGCTTTATCGTCGCGGGTATGATGGAATCCTCCTGCGATGTCTGAATGAGACCGAAGCCCAAACGGTGCTAACAGAAGTACATAGTGGTATTTGTGGGGCTCACTCAAATGGCATGGCTCTAGCCAAACGAATCCTACGGGCTGGATATTACTGGCCTACAATGGAACGTGATGCTTGCGAATTTGTAAAGAAATGTCTTCCGTGTCAACAGCATGCGGATTTGGTCCACGCTCCGGCACAAGATCTCCAGCCTCTCTTAGCACCATGGCCGTTCTCTCAATGGGGTTTTGACTTGATTGGCAAGATTCACCCACCATCATCCGACGGCCATACATTCATCATCACTGCAACTGAGTACTTCACCAAATGGGTGGAAGCAATGCCACTCTCCCAAATCACTGGTACTCAGATTTCTAAATTCATCCTCTACCATATTCTTTGCAGATATGGTATCCCCTCCACCATCATTTCTGATAACGGAAAGCCATTTAAAAATCAAGCCATGAAGCACCTATGCGATACCTTCCATATCCAACATCGTTGGTCAACGCCTTACTATCCTCAGGGTAAGGGTCAGGCGGAAGCGACCAACAAAACCCTCATTCGCATTCTCAAAAAGGTGGTCAATAGCACTGGACAAGATTGGCACCTTCACATTCATCCCGCCCTTTGGGCATACCGCACATCCGTCCGCACCCCAACAAGCGCCACCCCATACTCATTAGTATATGGAGCTGAAGTTGTCTTGCCAATCGAAGTTGAGCTCCCCTCATTGAGAATTTCTTTGAAGAACCTCATCAGTGAAGAAGATGCTCGCGTCGCTCGGCTTGCACAGCTAGAGTTACTCGATGAACGTAGAATACGGGCCTATGATCACCTACAAGTATACCAGAATCGTCTAAAACGTCACTACAGTAAAAAGGTCTGCCCCAGGCAATTCTAGGTTGGTGAACTTGTGCTCAAGGAAAATCATCGCACTCAGCAAGATCGTGACAAGAAAGGAAAATTTGAGGCCAACTGGTTAGGGCCATATATCATAACTGCTAAATATGGATCTGGAGCTTACAGGTTGACCACTTTGGAAGGGTACCCCCTCGACGAACCTGTCAATATTCTCCATCTAAAAAGGTTCTACACTTAAGTCCACTTGGTCTACCCTGTCAAAAAACCAAAAAAATCAAAAAATCAAAAAAGTGACAAAAATAAAAATAAAAATTGTCCTATGGTGAAAACCACCTCTGGGTGGCGCCTTGGATAAGTATGGATGGTGAAAACCTAGTAACAGGCGTCATCCATAGAGGGCTTAATCATTATCTACCTCGTATACTAGTTATTTTATGTTGTCATCCACACTTTCATCCCCCCGCATCAACCTAGGCCGCTTGGTACTTGTTGATTGAGCATTGGACGGCTCACCTTACCTATCCCTCATCCTGAGCTTCCTTATATCCCACTTTGAGCTTATGTCTTTCGTCTGTCGGTCCGTGTCATCATATAAGATCATCCATCGTGTCGGTCTCCATCTAGATCTCATCCTCTTGTCCCACTTCCATCCTTTTATCGAACTACGTTGCCCCTGCGCTTTCACGTAGGCAAGGTTGGTCATTTGATCCTCCCCCGGGGCATTTGTCGATCGTGTCTTGTGTCCATCATCGGTCACCATTGTCCTCTTCCTGCTTTATCCATGATCTTTTTCCATGAACTACGAGGGCTCTGCGCTTTCATGTAGGCAAGGCCAATCTTTGATCGGCCCCCGAGCCCCTAGGTCTTTAGGTTGTGTCTTGTCCCTTTGTGGTTGTCTCATCAAGCTATGCCCTTATCTAGCTAATTCTTAAACAAACAAGACCCACTTATACCAATAAATCCGATCAATTTTAAATATCCTTTATCATATTGATCTTTTCGCTTAGCATCCAGCATAGGTCTTAACAGGATACATCATTCCTAACAGACCTCATCAATCCCATCCATCCCCTTGATCCTATGGCAATGGACATTTGAAATTGATTGTTATCTTTTGATACTTTTGGTTTTTGTCTATCATTTGAACTCCCTATAATCACTTGTCAAGGCCACCATGATCCATCATATTATGGCGTGTTTTGACTAGTCCACAAAGGGGCATATCTTGATCTTTTCTTTGATTATGTCTTCTTGGTTGTCCCACATAGTACCCACCAAGATCCTCGAGGTCTTGTGATATGTTGGGACATCCTTCTGTATTTGTGGTTATCCCAATACTGGGCCCGACTAAAGTCTTTTTTTCAAGACTTTGGGGTATTGGGATAGCCTTCTTGTCTGGCATGTTTGTCTCATGCATTAGACACTGATCTACCTCGGTCCTCTATACCTTGGTGTGTCGTGTCTTATGCTATAGCAAAAACCAGTGCTCCAAAGATGATAAATTGAATTAGGATTGCATTTTTCATAATCATTGCATTCACACTCACCCTATGGTTTTGGTTGTGCAAATACTTGCCCTCATTCTCTTACATTCTTCTCAGGATACTGATACCTTTTGATAGATGCCAGACTACACCCATCACCATGTATCCACCTCCCCTCCACTTACCCTACCAGTTCTTATTGGCACCTATAGCCGCATACTGTCCATGCCTCCATTGCTACCTGCATCCATCACCACCTGCATCACAAAATATTAGACGCATAATACAACACATCTTGCATATATAAACTATTCATACAAAATTCATCTCACACATATACATACATAACGCATCTACCAACTAGCCATCCATATATCTAAACCATCATAGATCCCAATAGGTACACATAACATATCACCATTACCATACATCCATACAATAAGCACATATCTCCAATCATTCATAAACATAGCATAAATGAATATAAGCATGATCATTAACATTCCAACATCTAGATCAACATTTCATGAATATAAGCATAAATAAACCAACACATGAGCATAAATAAGTCACTGTATCCATCCACGAAACACATAATGATACACACATATGCATATAGTCCTCCATCATAAATATAAATATACGACATGGTGCTAATAAGAAATGTCACATATCCATCATACATATATCCATCAATATAGCATGTGTCACATATACATCATACATATATCTGTCACATGACAAAGTACAAAATCCAGGGATATAG
>VDFB02067170.1:0-11445 GCA_007258455.2 Sequoia sempervirens
TTTTTCGAAGCTCGAGCAAAGTCTTCTCAGTGATGAAGTCAGAAGTGGATGATAATGCAAAATGAATTCAAATTTCTTGAACTGGAGCAACACAGAATGATCACAGGCGAAGAATGAATTTAAAATGGTGAAAATTATATTTTCTAAGGTTCAAATTTCAAAAATTAAATGAACCCGTTCGTTGGGTACCCATGAATTTGAAGCATTCTGAAGAAAATTTTCTTCTGAGTACTGGACATTCGCGGTGATAGATGGATTTCCAAGTCTTCTAAACTACGCCGACACTTTTTCAGTGAAGAATTTAATCAGTGCTCAAATTGTGAATTTTCCTAGGGAAAAATTTAAAATTTTCTAAGGCAGAGTGAATAAAATGTGTTTTCAAAATGAATTTTCTTCGAATGATGAAGTCGAGATGAGTTGCCTAGATAATTTTGATGGAATTCTTCAGTGATGAATTTTCTAAGAGATAATGAAGAGTTGAATTCGAATTCAAGTGACAGAGCTCCGGCTGGTGGATTTAAAAAGATGAATTAAATTAAATTTTCAAAAGTAAATTCAAAAACGCCAGTCAAAGTCAAGTTTCTAGAAGAACAAGATTCCCGACGACTGGAGACAAGTGTCAGAAACACCAGAGAGGGAAAATTCGAATTCTTGAAGTGGAGTAGTGGAGTTTAATGGCACTGGCTAAAATTAACTTCTTCTAGAATTCGAATTTTAGCTATAAAATGAGCAAGTTTCTTACTTGTTTTCACAGCTGAGGAAGTCGAACTTGCTCTGAGAGTGAAGTGTTGCAGTGAACTGTTGCTTGAAGAGTTTGAAATCTGAATGTTGCTGAGTTAAAAAGGGACGCCTTAAGTTGCTGGAGAGCTTGAAGGAATTCGAATTTTGCTGAGGAATTGAGTTTGCTGAAGAGGCGCACTTAGAAGTTGATCAAATTTGCAGTTGAAGGAGACGCCTTGAGTTGCTGAGAAGTGCAATTGCTAAAGTCAAGAAGTGTGCCCTTGCTGGTTAAAGAAGTATTTGCTGAAGTATAGAGGTACGCCCTTGCTGGTTAGAGAGGCTTTTGCTGAGGATTATGCTGAGAGGACGCCTTGTGGTGAATTGAATTGTTGAAAGCTTTCGAAGTGTGAACTTGCTGATTGCAAATACGAAGTCATAAAATCCAAATTGCTGATGAATGTCATTGTTTGCAGATGGCTGAAGTAAGGACAACTGGAAAGGACAATGGCGCGTCCAGACAAGCTGTGATCAAGAAGCTGAGCAAGACATTCATGCCAGAGTCGAAGTTTATTTCAAAGCTGGGCAAGTTGACAGACACTAACTTGGGCTCCGTCAACCTGGAGGCCTTCAAGAACAGAATGTTTGGAATTGGGAGTCATCGGCCTTCAATTACTTCCCACAATATCGTTCGAAGCGGGTTGTATGCAGCTGCTGGTTTTCCACCAGCCATCCAATGCTCGGAGCTGATAATGGAGTGCGCCAATTACTATGAGAAGGATCATCGGTCAATCATGTCACCAGATGGCCAAGTACTTGCTAATCTTACTCCGGCAGCCATCGGTGAAGCTTTCGGGATCCCGGTGCGCAGGAGCATGATTTATAAATCCAGAGAACGGGCGGAGCGGATGTATGCTTCTGCTTTTGAACGATGCATGGAGACAATTAATGCTCAATGGATGACCACTCCCAAGCCTTCTCGTACGAAGTTGCCAAAACAGATCATAGCAGATGATGTGAAGCAGGAGTATTGTGACCTCATTATGATGCTAAGCAGGGTTGGTGGCTGTGCACAATCATTTATTTTTGAGCCTTGGATGTTTTACTACATCAACCTTGTGCTGGAAGGGAAGGACTATGTCAATTGGGCCGAGATGATCAGCGACAATATACATGAGCAGCTCCTGAGCTTGAGAAGAACAAAGACATTTTACATGAGCTCCTACATTATCTACATGTTGGCACGGATGACGAAGTACAGGGGGATCTGTTATAAGGAACCTGTTGGTTGTGGCTCCCACCAGTTTAAAATATATGATGCCTGTCCACAGTTGCATCTAGCAAGCACAACCCACTACGCGCGTGTCAACGATGCCTTCACCATGTATATCACGAGGCTGCTTCAGGAGCGGTTACATCACAGAATCTCGAGGGAAGCCCAAGAGCTGATTGAGAGGTATGGGTGTTGGTTCATATAGTTTCCAAGATTTTCTTACGTTAGGCTGCAAGGTTTCTCATCATACCCATATAGGCTGCCTAAATACCCAACAGATAGAATATTGATGCTAGAGATATTTAGGCAATTGCTTGCCTTTGATAAAATTCAAAAGAAGAAGAAGAAGGGGGGAATAGAGTTTCCAATTGTCATGGGCAACTCGGATGAGGTGTGTCCTTCAATGCAGGCAGCGAGAGAGGCTGAAAGTGAACTTCAGTTTTATCATTTTTCATATCATACTAGCCGACAGCACTACGATCCACACCATAACATCAAGTGGGTGTTGTCAGAGGAGTTTAAGCATAAAGCCACCATAGAGGATTATTGGGCTGATGCAGCTGATGAGATTGAAGTGAGGAAAAGGATGTTTTCTCGGTTGCCTATTACTTTGATCAGGGAGTGTGAGGTTGTGCCAGTTCCGGACCAGGTCAATGAGGATATGGATGTAGTCCATCCAGATTATGCAGCTGTTCGAGATACTCCACTTCCACCTGTGGATTGGTCAGAGCCCGAGGTTGCTGATTTAGATACTCTCTCTATCCCAGTCATGACATTCACCAGGGCATGGGTTGATAGACGGGTGAGCAGGCTAAAGAGTAGGTCAATTGCCTTGACTTACAACATGATGGGAGATCACAGGACGCCCACCACTGGCAGAAAGAAACAGATCACAAGAGGTCCAGAGTCCAGGAAGAAGGAAATAGTTAGACAGGAGCCTACTTCCAAATGAGAGCTCCATCGAAATACATATAACACTCCTTGAGACATCGCTTCCAAGCATGTACAAAAGAGGTCTCTTTATTTGCTGATCGTGAGGATTGCATTTCGAACTAGCATAAGTAGTACAGATAATATTCAAATTTCCAATGAGAGAGTCGGCCACAGAAAGGCCAACGCACTGCTAGGGCTGGGATCGGGCCAGGATGATGAGGGACGACATCGCACTACAGAATTAGAGCGCTATGAACGATGATAATGATATAGTGTCTGTGATACTCACCACTTGAGGACATGAGCCTTTAATGATGTGTGGAGGTTGAGTGTGCTAGAGAAGTCGAGGTACGGAGCAGCAGCTCTCTCGGGAGAGCACAGATGATGCCGATTGGCTTAAAGATAGAATGAGAAGAAGCCCCAGTGAGGAGATTGATCCAGCAGTTGAGATGGAGGAGTTTCTGAACAGGATCAGTGCACCTCCACAGAAGAAGAAAGCAAGAAAATTTTCGAAGATCTCCACTAAAGAGGATGGCTCTCGCACCCTTCACGTAGCTGTGCCACGAGTTGAGTGTGACCGGAATGAAGCAGTACCTGAGAATTATGTGGTCACTACTCTAGATTTGGGACACCCCACTGGTGCTCAGATTGTAGAAGAATGTGATAACTCCTTCCTTGCCCTCAAAGATAGATTATTCAAGAAAGAAGGGAAGTATAAGAAGTTGAAAAGAGAACACAAGGCCTTAATTGGATATGTACAGCAGTTATCTCGTTCTTGAGGGCAGGATGTACCAGTGATAGAGCCTCCAGCAGATGTGCCTAGAGAGTCGATCAGCGGCTTGGTAGAGTTGGGAAGGATGGCACAGGAGGCTGATAAATGGGTCACAGGAGTACGTGCTGAGACGGAGAAGTTTATGGAGGATCTTGCTTTTGCTTTTCAGCAAGCCTCTAATATTTTAGCACGGATGGAGGCAGTGGATCATGCTTGGGGTGATGCCTCTATCTACCAGAGCAAAGTTATCCAGCGTCTTGAGGTATTGAGACATGTTCCGTTGCGATTGCTGGTTGATGGAGGTGTCATTCAGGAGAATGACAGGAATGATTTCTCTAGGTGGTATTCTTCGGCTATCACGGGGCGTGGCTTCTTCGATGCGGCACAGGCGGATTCAGCTAGGATACATAAGGCCATGGCCAATATTATTGATGGAGTTCAGAATACCTTTGAGGCCATATTTTCTAGGCGGTTGAATCCGGATGAGATAAGTGTTGATAATTTGAGGGGTTTGCTGGTGCCTTTCTTTGCAGATGTTAAGACCTTTGTACAAGATGATTTCTGGTAATACTTCTTCTTTTCTTAATTTCTGATCTGCAATACGCAGGACTCCTTTAGCCGCTTTGGAGAAAATCTGTAATTTGTGCATGAACATTCACCACAGATAGAGTTTCAGCTAGATCGCATTCAGCCTATTTGGCCATGGTTGAGGCCGTGACGGCAGATTTGTTGAGTTTGCAATGAGAGAAGGCCACGGGAATGCCGGGACTTAAGATCTTCTAGAAGACTCAATAGGGCATTTATTGCATTTATTATTTTGGGAGTGCGAGGGGAATTTTGATTCATTTAATGTACCTTACCTCATTCTGACAGCTTTTAGTAAGAAATGAAAAGTAATGCATTCTAGCTAATTTCTATTAATTGTAACCCTAGCCAGCCTTTGGGACTTGGCTAGCTAAGTATAGCAAAGGGATTCTCATTTGTAAGATAGTTATTGACATTAGATCAGGCATTAGCATTAGAGCTAGAGATTGGAGAGATTGCATAGTAGAGCATAGTAGTCATTTTGCTTAGCATAGTGTGGAAGAGAAAGAAAGTTTTCCCTTTGAAAACTTTTGAGGAGATTGTTGTGTAACACTTTTTATGATAATTGATCTTTTCATTGATGGTGGAATTCGTCTTGTCATGAATAGCTAGCAAGGTCTCTTCTTCCTTTCGAATCCAAGTAGCTTAATTTCATGCAAGTAGTTTACGTTGATGTGTGGTGTTTTATTGAGGTAGCTTCGCTTTATTCCATACCACTAGCAACTTGTTGATGATAAGTTTGCCTTGCGTGGTCAACTGGAGATTATCTTGAATCTAACTTCGATTGTGATTTGTATACTTACATGCGTCGTTGTGACGGTGTATGTATGCTAAATCATAATTTGAAAACCTTTTGCTATCCCCTTGAAGATTGCACTGATTTCGCTGAAGCTGTCCGACGTGAGGCTAGGTGAAATTTGGTTGAAGTCTGCCAAAATGTAATCCTACATATCCTGCATTTAGAGTAGAATATAAAATTCTTAGGCCCTATATTCTTTTACTTTTTGCACATTTCTGATTAGTTTTAGGAAAACGAACCACATTGCCAAATCATACACGCAAGAATCCCCTTCAAAATCATGCATTAGCTGCTAATCGCAAGAAGTCTCAAACAATTGTGTAAGTCCTCAGAAGAATAATAAAGATATACACATCAAATCAAATCGGTCTATTCCGCACTTAAGGAACCTGGAGTTGAACGGTGGAACTCCTCTCGCAATCTTAGCACACGGAATACTTTGATCAAGAGACGGAGGAAACCAAACTATTTGTTCTTCGGCCGCTTGGTGCGGCCACGAAAATCATACATCAACACGCCCCGCAGAGCCGCTTCCAAAGAAATTAATCACGAGCTGATCGCGAATGCCAATGTAAACAAGAGCAACAGAGACCACCATTTGATAATGCATGCGAGCAAATTTTAGGTTTCAAACTTCGGAGCCTCTAAAAAGAGGTGTAAAAGGTCAATTTTCAAAACCGTAAACCACCGCGACGATCTTCAAACTATCCTCACCGGTGAAATTAAGTCAAACTGTGAGCACTTACTTACCAGGTAAGCCGACCTGAACTCAAGGTACCAGCAAGCTTCGGCGTACGCTGATGTCGCGAATAAAATACGCGGGTGAGGGATTTAACTCAAATCGTCCACTGGCAGTGGAGCTATCAGAAATGAGCAGTTACTATTTATAGTAAATCACCTTCAAAAATATGCTATTTTTAGCAAGTCAATCTGAAATGGCAATGTCAGCAAGGTAATGGAGTCACGAGGATCTAGTGTTCAAAATTTCAAATCGATCTGAACTTCTGAGGTGTAAAAATTAAGAGGCTTACTATTTATAGTAAGGCAGGGAGAAACTGGCAGGGACAAGGAAAAATGGCTAAGTATTAATCTTCATCCACCTCACCCATCAAAATGCGCCCAGCTCAAAGTGGATGACTTCACGAAAATTTTCTAAGGCAAGATATCCTCCACCACCCTCCATTTGCGCCCATCCTTCACCCTTGCTAAAATGCGCCCAAAATGAGAGTCAACAAGTTTTATCCTGCTCCCTAGCCTAAATGCGCCCAGCTCAAGATAGTGGCATAAAAAATTGCTAAGTATGAAATTCTTATCCTCCTCCACTGGAAAAATGCGCCCAAGGAGAGAAAGGTCAAAGAAGTCAAAGATATTCATCCTCCTACATAGGCAAAATGCGCCCAAGAGCAGCCATGTCAAGACAAAAATAAAGAAACTGAAAAGTCATTTGTTGGAGGCGTGGTAAAGGTCATCCTTCTCATCATGCAAAATGCGCCCACATTTGAAGTCAACAAGTCAAAAGGGAAGGCATTGGAAAGTTATTCTCCACTACAAGCCAAATGCGCCCAAGCTGCATGGTGGAATAAGTTTGAAAAAGACAAGTCAAGGTGTCAACATGTTTATCCTCCTCATGCCTTCATTTGCGCCCTCTTCAAGTAGGTGATTTGAAAACTTTTCTAAGTGTGAAACTCGTCCTTCACATATGTTCAAATGCGCCCATCCTTCTTATACCCCCAAATGCGCCATGAAAAAGGTAAAGTGTGGAGTGAAAAGGTGGTTAAGGTGAAGGTGAATAAATATATTAGGCGTGGGAAGTTTTATTCCCTCCCATGTGCAAAAGGCGCCCAAAGTGGTTAGGGTGAAGTAAAATGGCTAAGGCATGGAAATAGAAATCCTTTTGCAAGTATAAAATGCGCCTAAGGTATTGATGATAGTTGCTAAGGCGTTGGATATTTTATGAAGAATAAAATACAAAGTGATGAATAAAATAAAGTATGTTGGGCGTGATGTGTTTTGAAAGAAAATTCTCTGAGACGGATGAAGTTGGATAAAATTTTCTCCCGAGCAAAGTGAACAAAGTGAGCAAAGTTGAATAAAATCTTCTAAGGCAAATTTTCAAAATGCAAGGTGATTTAAAATTTTCTAAGGCACAAAATGTTCTCCCTTAGAAAAATGCCTAAGTCTGGAGAGGTGATAAGAATTTCCTGTGATGAGTAAAATTTGTCGAAGATGAAGATGCTGGCATTGCAGGATGGATTTAAAAAAAAAAAATTCAAGTCAGAGCAACAAAATTCTCAGAGGAGATGAAGAAATGAAATAAATTGTTGAAAATTATTTTTCCAAGGTTCAAAATTCCAGAAAATTAAATGAACCCGTTCGTTGGGTACCCATGGGTTCGACGCGTTCTGGAGGAAATTTTCTTCTGGGTATCGAAGATTATCGATGAGGAGTTGATTTTAAAGTCTTCCATGCTTCGCTGCGGCCTTCAGGATGAGGATTTTTGATGGGCACCAGGTTGATGAATTTTCCTAAGGGAAAATTTTAAAATTTTCTAAGGCAAGTGTGAAGAAAAGGTGTTCTCAAGGTGAGATCCTCCAGACGATGAATTTGAAATGAACTGCCTAGGTGAATTTACTTAAATCCTTCGTGAGGATAGTCTTCCAGAGCCAGAGTTGAATGAAATTGAGTATCGGAGCCCCAGGTAGTGAAATGAATTTCTCAAAGATGAAGTTTGTCTAAGGCATGAACTTGAACACGAAGTTGGCGATGAACGCTTGGAGATCAAAACGTGAAAATCCTGGTAAGTGAGTTAAGTTTATATTATGAAATGTTCTAATACTCTTCTCCTCGCTTGTTTTGCAGGAGGAATGTCAAGGCCAGAGCACGATGACTTGAAGTGATGAAGCATGATGATATTACAACCTTCGGAAGGAGATAAAGTTATGAGTTTCACATGAAGGAAGAGAAAGTTGCAAGAAAATGGCTAAGTGTTGAGGCTCAAGTAACAAAGAAGAAACGTTTTCAAAGCTTAAGATGGAGAAAAGAATGTAAGTTCGAGCGAAGTCGAAGAACAACGTCAAGAAAGAAGATCGAGAACAGTGTGAACGCGTTTCAAGATTGGAATCTTCTAGAAGGATGATGGTGGACATTATGGCTCATTTATTACCCCTCTCCTTTGTGGCGGTTTTTAGGGCAAATCTTGTTTAGGGCTGAGGTGGCACGATCTAGGCCATCCAGCCGATTGTAACCCTAGCCATCTTTTGGACTGGGCTAGCTATATAAAGGGGGAGTCCCCCTCATTTGTAATCTCATTAGATTTAGAAGTAGAAGCAGAGCTTAGAGGAGTAGAGAGAAGTTGATAGAGTAGAAAGTAAAGTAGTGTAGATTGAAAAGGAAGGAAAGTCTTCCCTTTGGATACTTTGTAAGAAGTTGTCATGTATGCTTTTCCTGTAAAAGAATTTTCATTGATGGTGAATTCTTCTTTGTTGTGAATAGTTGTTGGGCTATTACGTCCTTCCAGTCCACGTAGCATCTTAAAAGTAGCAAAAGTAAAGTAGATTTCATTTCATGCAAGTACTTAGCAATTTTGGAAGGTGGTGCTCGATTTGAACAAGGCTTCGTTCGTCCATACCACTAGCGGGCTCGCTGACTGTGGGTTCGCCTTGCGTGGTCAACTGGAACTTTGTGAAGCTTAACTTCGATTATGGTTTATGTGTTGGCATGCGTCATTGTGATGGTGTCTTCATGCTAAATCATGATCTGAACATCTTAAGTCACTCCTCTGAAGATTGCACCAGTTCCGCGGAAGCTGTCCGAAGTGAGGCAAAACGGAGCTTGGTTGAAGCTTGTGAGAATTGATCGCCATGTCCCACACCCTAGAGTAGACTAGAACACTCTTATCCCTACACCCTTTAAATTCAGTTCATTTTTTATTAGAATTAGGAAACTTGTGCTCATTTGCCAAATCCTTCGAATTACGTGAAAACCCTTAGTCTACTATCTGCTGTCAGTCGTCGAACAATTGTGTAAGTCCCCTTGGAATACCAGCAAAATCACATCAATTAAGCGAGATTATTAGCATTAAAGGAACCTTGGGTTAAGCTTGAACTTACTGTAATCTTAGCATGCCGAATACTTTGTTCAAGAGGATAAGAGCATCCCGGATTGGGGAGACTTTACGTGTTGGTCTTGATCTCAAAAGAAACCGTCAACAGTACTTGCTCCATCAGCCCAAATCATCATGCTTTTGGTCTCGGTGTTCACCCTGCAAAACAAACAAAAGGAAGAGCATCAAAACACTTATAGTATAAATCCACTTCACTTACCTAATTTCCATGTTTTGATTTCCGAGGTCTGATTGATCTCTGGATCTAATAGAGTTCATCATTTTTCGCTAGCAAATTTTGCTTTCTTCATAATTTTTCATCATGGGCGCATTTCCTTGGGTGTCATTTCATGTTGATGCCTTAGAAACTTTTTACTCAACTTCTTCTTAGGGCGCATTTAGAAGGCTCCTGCTTCATTACCTGCCTTAGAAAATTTTCATATCTTCATCCATTCCCCCTTGGGCACATTTAGAGGGGTGTTTTCTCATTCATCTCCCTCTTGCCTTAGAATATTTTGCCTCTTGGAGCTTGGGCGCATTTGATGGGTTGAGCTCATATTTGATGCCTTAGACAAATTTCTTGCTCTAACTTCTTCTTTGGGCGCATATGACCCCTTGTGCTTTTGTTTCTTCCCTTAGAAAATTTCTCACCTTGATGTCTTTGCCTTGGGCGCATTTTGAGAGGTGTCGTTTCAAGTTTATGCCTTACGAAAATTTTCATTTCAACTTACCCTGCCTTGGGCACATTTGAGGGGAGGTGTTCTCATTTTCATTGCCTTAGACATGTTTTATGTCACCTACTCATCTTGGGCACATTTCACCCCTTGAGCTTTTGTTTCATGCCTTAGAGAAATTTCTTACCCAACCTCTTCTTCCTTGGGCGCATTTGAGTGTTATTGCTTTCATTCTAATGCCTTAGAAACTTTTCATGCCACTTTACCCTTCCTAGGGCACATTTTAGAGGGGGGAGTTCATGACTTAAACAAACTTCACTCAACTCCTTCAAGGGTGCATTTGGACCCTTATGCTTTCATCTTCCACGGCTTAGAAAATTCTCATGTATCTCCTCTCATACCCTGCTTCATGGGCGCATTTAGAGAGGTGTTAGTTCATTTTCTATGCCTTAGACAATTTTTAGCCAACATGTTATCTTGGGTGCATATTGAGGGGTTTGCTTCCTTTCATGACTTAGAAACTTTTTGATGCCACCTCACTCATACCTTGGGCGCATATGAGGGGGTCTGCTTCCATTTTATTTTCTTAGCAAAATTTTCAACCTCTCCATGATACCTAGGGAGTATTTAGAGGGGTCAACTTCCGTTTTTCTTTGCCTTAGAGGAATTCTTTCAAACAACTTCTACTTGAGGGCACATTTACTAGGTCAACTTCCATTTTTTCCTTAGAAACTTTTCCAAACCTCTTGCTTGCCTTGGGCGCATCCATGGGGCTGTACTGCCATTTCCTATGCCTTAGAAAAATTTCTTGCAACTTGCCCTCCCTTGGACACATTTGAGGGAGTCTCCTTCCATTGTTCATGACTTAAATTTTTTTTTTCACATCTTGTTACCTTGGGCGCATATGAGGGGGCTCCTGCTGTTTTCAATGCCTTAGCAAAATTCCAAACCTCCTTACACCTTGGGCGCATATGGGGGGTCAGTTTCCAGTTTTTTTGACTTGGAAATATTTTTTAAGCCACCTTGATGCCTAGGGCGCATTTGAGGGGTGGTCAGGCAACTTCTCATCACTTATAAAATTTCTTGCATCCCTTCTCAACTTGGGCGCATATGAGGGGGGCTCCTGCCATTGTTCACTTAGAAACCTTTTCATCAACCTGCTTCATGATGGGCGCATATTGGAGGTGCTGCCTCCATTGTTCATGCATGCCTTAGCAAGATTTCTTTCAACTCCTCTCAGCTGGGGCACAGATGAGGGGTGGTGTTTCCATTTCCCAAGACTTAGAAATTTTTGCCATCCAACTCCTTCCTGCCAAGGGTGCATTTCAGAGGTGATGCTTCCATCTTGAGGGCGCATTCTAGAGCTGGTGCTTCCATGTTCATGACTTAGAATTTTTTTTAGCCCAACCTATCTTGGGCGCATTTTACCCCTTGAGGTTTTCATCTTGCATGCCTCAAGCGTTTTTGCATCTAGAGTGTTAAGGAAACCTCTGAGGGTGACTCTTGAATACTTAGCTGATTTTGACTGGCTTTCCCTCACTTTCTATTTTTAGTAAATTTCTGATTCTCGAACTTCTACAACTCCTCTTG
>VDFB02067171.1:0-19386 GCA_007258455.2 Sequoia sempervirens
CAAAATCCCATGGCCTATTGCATTGAATATCCCTCAGACATGCTGCCTTCTAGTTTTGCCCTAGTACGGACAATTTTTTTTCAAAACCTTCATATATTGTTCTATAGGATACATCCATCTCGTTCTTATTAGGCCACAATGCTCTAGTTCATATTCTAGATGTATTAAAAGATGCATAGAAATGTTAAAGATTGTTGGTGGAAATTCTCGTTCCAATAGACAAAGGACTTCAACAACCTCCTTCCTCAAACTATCAAAGTTTGAAGGATCTAATACATGTAAACTCATTCTCTTTAATATTGGGCCCAACCTTATAATTTCCAATCTTGGCCCCTTTTCCAAACTTGATATATTTACCACAATAGGTAAAATATTCTCGATTATGACATGATAGTCATGGGTCTTGAGGCCTCTTAAGCTATTAAAGTCAGTTTAGCTTCTGATGCTGCTACTTACATATCTAGTGGGAAAGTGAGTCTGATACATCAACTGTAAGAATTGTGCACATTGTTCCTTAGTCCAGACATAAGGAGCACTAGGTTTTCTATATTTTTCAACCCAAAGATTTTGACGAATCTTTATTTCTCGAAAGTCTTCACGTGATGAAATTGTAGTCAGGCATAAAAGAGTTTCTATAATAGCGTAAGCTATATTTTTTTCTCCGATTAATGCATAAAGGTCAGCGGTATGCTGGTGGCTGTAATATCCTTAAAGTATGGAAACTTATACAATATGCACAACCATTTTACACCGCGTTCATTACATGGATCATATCTATTTCCAGCAATCCCATCATTTTCAATAAATGACATTCTTTTTTGTCCATTCTCAACAATGTAATCACATGTTATTAGCAATGGTGCTTCACAATTCTCTTCTTGACCATTGAACTATGTTTTTTGTTTATGATATGGATGATCCATTTTAAGGTAAGCATGATGTCCACAATAAATACACTTATGTAAAATTCTTGAGTGCCTCACAAAATCCTTAAAGTTGCAAGTAGGACATGCATGGTATCCATGAACAGAGAGACTAGACAATGTGCCATATGCAGGAAGATCATGAATTGAAACAATAAGGAAGCTCTTAAAGTGAATTTGATTGAATGACCATCCCTTAAAGATTTAATTGCTTTTAATTCCTTTCCACAATTCCATTAGCTCACCATATAATGGCTCTAGATAACCATGTATATTTGAAGTCACACTTTTCTTTCACGGGTATAATCAATGATAACATTAAGAAAAATGGTTTAGTTACTTAACCATGGAGGCAAGTTATAATTTATTAGAAACGTAGTTGACCATTTAGTACTTTGATATTATGAGAATGGGTTCACCCATCTAAGAGCTAAACCAACCTTATATTATGGGGATGTAGAAAAATCGAGACCATTGCTAATCAAATTCCATCCACGTCTTGAATTAGGCTGTGTCACTATTTTCCATTAATTATCTTATTTTGGGCATGCACTACATAGGATTGTTAATGGTAATGCGCACCTATACATTTAGAGTAATCATGGGATTATTAGAAATTGGCGAGAAAGAAGCTTTCTAGGAACCACAACTGATTTCAACCCTTCTCTATACCTCGGTTCATGACATTTCAGACATTCACTCTCATTTGCAAGATTTTCGTGAAATGATACACAACCATTCACACATGTGTGGATGTTTTCATACCCCAAGCTAAGCTTACTAATTTTATTTTTACATTGACTTAATTTTGTTAGCAATGTGGAGTCAGCTGGTAACAATGAACTTAATAATGCCAATAACTGATCTACACTCTCATTTGTCCAACCATGCACCACTTGCAAGTTAAGAATTTGAAGGATTGTTGTCAAATGACTTAACTTGCAATTAGCATACACAGGATTTAAATCATCATCCATTGACTTGGCCCAATCATCATTTAGACCCTCATTCAATATTCTATCAACTTCAAACCCTTTGTCAAACATTTCTACCTCTTCATCTATGTTTGGTGACACTTCATCTATGTTTGTTGCTTCTTCATCTTTCACAGTCTGACATTCTATCATATCTTCTTAATAATTGTAAGCCCAAGGGCTTATACCACTATTCCCATATCTTATCATATGTCAATAAATCATTTATTTTTTTTTCACCTTTCCACCAAGACAATTTTTGCATGGACATGGATATTTGTCAATGTCCCTCTCATCAGCTACTCTCTCATCATATGCATGATATTGATCTATAGTCAACCTTTGATGCTCATCCATCTATAATATTGTGCATTCCCATATTAATTTAGTTTTTGATTTAAAGAAAAAAACATAAATCTGAAAACAGAGATGCCAAAACATTGTTGAAAGTAGCCACTTTTAGTATAGACCATAACAGAAAGAAGAGGATATAATGAGTCATTGTTCTGAGATCTATCTTACATTCATTTGAAGTTTACCTACTGAGAATGGAATATGCCTATGTTTCCTATCAGATTACTTTCGACAATGAGGGTTTCAAATTACCTCTGAATTTGCTGCAGAGGGCCTTGCTGACTTCAAATTCATTGCAGCAAACTCCAAATTCCTTGCCCTCCTTTTCAAAAGTATCCAAGTCCTACCAAACAAGCTTTATCGCCCATGCAAGTGCTTCAATACCTATCCATGAGAATAAAAAACGTCAACAACAATCCAATTTCATTCCCATGCCAACAATTATACATTTTAAAAGTTGTCTGACTTATAAATATAGACAAGTTATGTAAACCACTAGATAAATAGCATTTAAAGGTTTGTCGTCTCTGACTTATAATATTTTTTTGAGTTTACCTAATACATCTATTTTTTTTCAGTTTGTTTTCATGGTTGTTACTCATGTAACTTGTACTTTCATATCCCTTTGAGTTTCTTTCTTCTACATTGGTTGTGTTATGAAAGTAAAACTTGAAAGTGCCCCTGCTGATAAGATTTGAGTCTTTAGTTTTTTACTTGTTTTTGTGATATTTGAATTTTGAGTCTTAATATATAAGTCTAGATGTTTATCTAGATTGATGTGGATCTTGCAAATTCCAGATACTTAAAGCCAAAACATGATTGAGCCTTGAAAGTGGATTGATCCACAAATAACATTATGGTGAGTGCTAGAATGTAATGTTCATTGTGGGTCATGAATGAGTGGAGGTGATACAAAATATTTAAATATACCAGTAATAGTCATATGGTGTTAATCAGTTAATGTAAATGTGACATAAGGATTTATTATATATAAGTGAGTTGAAGGCCAAGTATTTTGTCTGATTGTCAAAGAGGACAAACTTAACATAGCCATACACTCATAATTGATTTTGGATCACAAGTGTTTGTGTTCAAAATCATCTCTTAGAAGTACATGATATATATCTTCTACAAGTATTTCAGCACGCTGCAAGTATTTCTTGACAAGCTTATCTCTAGGTTCACCTAACTATCTATACACATAAGAGAAATGATAATGGAAGTGATATTCACATAATAAAAAAATTGCATGTAAGTTCTACCTCCCTTTCTCAAAATAATTTTCCCAAGAAATCAAATTTCCAAATTCATTTCCACATAAATTTGGGCATAAGCAATGCGAGTATGGTTTATGGTTTCTTGAGCAACATATAGAAAAGTAAACCAAGGAATTTCTAATAGCCTTATAGCCAATTGAAATCCATTAGTGTACCCAAACAAGAATAGAGGAAAAATTAATCATATAATGGATCAAAGGAGGGGTAGAAAGGATTGAGACTTAAAATATAGTCATCCTAGAACCATGTATCAATATTAAGAATGATATTTATCATCTAAAGATATAAAATCCATGTTCACAGGGAAAGATATAAATGACTTTTTTGAGGAATTTACAAAATTATATGATACAATCATATAAGATACTAATATGAGGCAAAAAAACCATGAAATTTTTTAATTAGTGTAGGAAGATGCAATATTTTTCCTAGAAATCCATTCTTTATTATCATCCAAAGTTAATTATGGAATCTATTCTACTCTTTTTGAAACCATACCTCCCTTCCAAATTCTATATATTACACCTTTTTTAATTCTAAGGTTAATCAAGAGTGACTTGAGTAATCCTTATCTCTTATATTGTAATCACCATTCTTAAAAAAAATCATGCATGCACCTAATGGAATCATACATGCAATAACATGAAAAACATGTATCCATTCATGTGACTCTAGTACAACATAAATCTATGACATGCATCAACATGCAAACACGTGAGCCACATACAACCCATAGATTATCCATGCAACCTTTTGAGCTAAGTAACTAGTTCTTTTTCATGTAACTATGGGCTAAAACCAAGAACTTACTATAAAATTCCAAACCCCATGAGAGCAAAGGAAAATACCACACTACCAAACAAGAGCTCTAAATCAACAACATATAACCCCTTGACCAAATCCAAGATCCTTCGTCTTCTCCATTCTATAATTGATTTTCATGATTGTTTTCTTCAAAAACATGATCAAATCTAAATCCCAATAAAACAAGGATTGGGATCACAAGAAAGGATACAACTAAAATCATGAATTCAATACTAAATGAAAGGAAAACACCAAACATACAATGCCAATACTATAATATTTAAAGCCCAAAATAACTTTGATGGAAGTACACATGAAACTATACCCATAAAGTGGAAGTAGCATGGGGAAAGATTTACAAATATTTGCTCATATTTTATATAAATTAGCACTTAGAAATCATCAAGAATGAAAAAGAACAACATAGAAGAAAAGTGACAGAGATATACATTGGTAAAACCCTTTCAAGTAAATTCTAGCCTCCAAATCATCAAAACTAATGTATTTCCAATAGCAATAGTCAAAATACAATATCAAGATTGGAGCCTTAACATGGATATCAACACTCTAATCCTCTAGATAAAATCTATTAACATAACCCTATATAAAAAATTCCTTTATGCTTCCACCTCAAGTCCTTAGTAAATAGATTTGAGGCCTACAAACTACCAAAAGAAATTATCATGGGCCCAAACAAGTTCCCAAAATACCATGGTAAAATTCTCATGACCCAACCTTGTTTTGGCCTCATTATCTCTATTAAAATATGCCCAATGATGTTTCATAACATACATTATAAGTAGGTCAATATTCTTAATCCATTTTAACTCTTACATGCATCATGGAATCTGTCCTAAGAAACCTTCACAACTTACAATGTCATAAGATGCTCTTACATATCATGATGACATTAGATGCTTATACAAATTCTAAGATAGGCAAAACATGGTCAAAAGTGTCACTTCAAAGTAAGATGTCTAGTTTTCTAATGAGGAAAAAAATTAAAAAATCTAAATAAATAATCTAATATTAAGACTTATAAGGTGTACAAAACACCTAATTCCCACAAAAAAAGAGAGTATCAAAGATGGAGGAATCAAATATGAGAAAGGATATGAACACATAAAAATGAGTAACATGTGTATGAAGAGAGGGTAAAGGAAAATATCTACTTGATATACTATGATAAGCAGTAAACACTAATTAATTAACTATTTCTTCATACATTAAAGAAACCCTAATTAATCTTACTATTTTGTTTTCACTTTCTATATATCTTTCATTAAACATGTCATTTCTTGATATTTTTTTAAGAATAACAAAACCTCTATTTATTTAATTATTGTATAAAAAAATTCAATTAAATACTCTTATATACAAATAAATTTCTGAAAATAATATTTTAAAAAATTAATTAATTTAAATATTTAAATATTATGATATGTGTAATTAATAAGACATCAATAGAAAAAGAGTTAAATTGACCAAACCAGCATAATTTTCATATAACACTCAAGGTAATGTCAAATTCCAGACCTAGCCACACGTACCAAAGTAAATCATCACTTTCCTTATCTGTGTCATTTTCCTCTTCTCATTACTCCCTTAAACATACACTTCAATGAATCAAACAAACAAAAAGCTGGGAAAATCTTTCCTCTGAATCACATTAACATTTCATTGCTACCAAAATAGCAATTCAATTTAATTCATGTTTGTTGATATATTCAGCAAATCTGACTGGCATTCATTGCAGCCTATGCAAAATCAAAGAGAGTATTCAATGTAATCAAGATCCACAATCACGATATTCCCCAGATAAGACAGGAAATTGGCCATAGCGACCCTGATAATGCATGGTCCACTGTTCGTATGGATACAATGGATACCCATCCTTCACCTTGCACTTCGCTCCTGCTCCATAACTCACCGAACAGTCGATCACAACATCATATGCTGGGCAGTATGGACAACTATTTGTCACCGTCACGAATTCCATATACCCTGGTCCAAAATCCTCGGTACGTGATACCAGCATATAAAACTTGCATGGATTGTTCGGCCCACTTGGAACTGAATAACAATGGCAATATTCATCAACCACAATCTCACTCCTTCATCACTCAACAAAACATCAAAGATAGATTCAATCAATACTTAAATAGATTTAAGTGACGAAAGATTAAATTTGATACCTCTACGAAGTTGATCACCATATGTGATGTTGGAGTTTAAACCTTGAGTTGCATTGGTATGCGGCAAGTCTTGAAAGTTTACTGAGTATACCGCAGAGAAAAGAAGAGTAAATAAACAGAAGAGAATGTGAAGGGCCCCCATAGTCGCTCACTTGGGAGGGAGACGATCGTTGCAGAGAAACTTGATGTTTCCTTAATATATCTCATTCTACTCACAGATTGCGTCTTACTTGATGCCACCGCGACTGATTTCCCATCTGTTTATAGTGATGTTGCCAGTGTAGTTTTTAACGACAAGATAGAGATGAAATTAATGGGCAGGGGCAGGACACAGAGGCCCATTTTAGAACATTTAATAATGAACACCCTTATTAAATTCGACACAAATCAGCTGTTCTTTATTAACAGTTAATGATGTACAGCGAGTTTCTCGATAAGAATATATACTGTTCAAGTTTGTTTAGATTTAGTGTTTAAGTTTTATTTCAAGTGCTGTTTTATTTGTTAATTACTGATAAGTAGGTATTTTTCCACAGCTGTCAAATCATGATATTGCTATAGGGATTCCAACCATGTAGTTTCGGGTCAAACTCATTGACCCATGTTTCATGAGTAGTGGGTTCACAAGAACCCATTCTTTATGTGATAATGAATGGTCCACTCTAGCACTCATTGCATCTAGGTGATACGGTGGAGCACTGCCCGGCCTCGGGAGGTCACCCATCCCATTCAAAGCCGCCGCCAACCGTAGGGAGTTTTCTCCAAGGTTAAGCCCGCCATTGCTACCCCATTTTGCAAAACCTTCAGCAAGTGTTGTGCCTTAAGAACCATCTACACAGAGCCCCCTTAGCTCATCAATTGATAAGTATGAGGTATTTTTCCAATAGCGCAATTAGTGATATAGTTATCAGATAATCATAGCTACTTTGCTGACCTTATAAGCCATGATAGGGAATTATTAAAGAACCCATCTCTCATGATGTCGAATGGTCCACTAGCACTCATTGCATCTAGGTGATGCTCACAGAGGTGAAGCACTGGTCCGTCCCGGGAGGTCACCCATCCCAGTACTGCTCCAGCTCAAGCGCGCTTAACCAGGGAGTTTTCTCCAAGTTAAGCCCGCTTGAGTTGTTACCCCATTTGCAAAACCCCAGCTTGGACCAGCTGCTCCTCAACCTCCTCAAGTGAGCATCACCTAGACGGGGAGTGCTAAGTGGGACCACCTACGACAAGGAAAGATGGGTTCTGTGAACCACCACTATGAAACATGGGTCAAATGAGTTTGACCTCGAAACTAACCTCTGATGCTACTATCATAATTGTTAATATCAAGTATTATCTCCACAGCCTATGCTACATTTGTGAATGCATTGGTATTCTTCTTTAAGATGATTGTTTGTTAATTTTTTTGTTCAGTTGTGATTCTGTTCTTAATTTATGTAGTCTCTTTTTTTTGAAATATTTTTTCCTTTTGTTGTAATTCAGTTTTATTTATATATATATAGAGAGATTTTGGAAGATTTTATATCAAATTTTATCAGGAATAAGAGTCATGGATTCTTGGTTTGTTGATGATATTTATATTTCTCAATCAAATCTTATATAAATATTATATATTTTTTAATTGTTTAAAAGTGTGCTTATTTTAAAAACTATTCTTAGAAGATAATAATTTTTGAACTTAAAAGTCTAAAAGAATTATTAACTAAGATTAAATGAAAATATTTATAATTGAAAATTAAAGAACCTAATATTTATCATAATTAAGCCTTCATAAGGGGCACACTCCACTACAACAAACAAGTGACAACGAAATGTGGTAAATATGTATCTATGGGTTGGATCTTTGGGATGTATGCTCACAAATAAGATAGGGTTGAGAGATTTATTGCTTGGTATGTCATTGACTTAGGAGATGATTGATAATCATTGATGTTCAAGGGTGTGAAATAATGAGGTAAAATGTAGGTTTGGTTTTATGGTGTGGGTGGAACCAAGTGGTCTCTAGTTTAAAAGGGCTTATTTTGTGTGGTTCAATAAAAAGATTTTCCTCTTTTTACAATGGCCAACACATTTACTACTAGGAAAGGAAATGACAAAGCATTAAGGAAGATGGGGAAAGTAATCTTTGAGGTAGAATGAGGAAGTAATAGATACGAGGTGATGATATGATTGAAAAATTCTTAGAGCACCAAAAGAAGTGAATTTTGAACCTAGACTTGTAGTTCTAGGTTTTGTGCTTCTCATAATTGGCGAAAAAAATAGACAAGATTCCATGTGTGGGTATAAGGGAAGTTATGTTGAAGCTTTTGTTGGATCCCAATTAAACTATTAGGATAAGAAACATGTTTGACCCAACTCAATCACTTAGTTATCCCTCCATACTATTAGTGGCAATAAGAACCTAGTATGTCCTTCACGACATTGATATGTTTGATGTCCTAGTGAAGGACTTCCAATTATCATCATATTATCATGTTCTAAAAGATAACATTTGTAGGACTGTAGGAAGTTGTAAAGGCTACAACTTACCATTGAAGCTCATCTCAATCCTTCTTGGTGTTGTGATTTTGAGATAGATGACAATTTGGAGGAAGTTTCGTTATGAAAGGGGGAAGGTGTAAAAAATGTAATTATATGCCTAATGGTGTAAGGGAACCCATGTAATTATTCACTAACCTAGTTTCCACATTTTCTTAACTATAACATAGGGTGAGTTGTAGTAATTTGTCTCAAGTACTACCTAGCATAGTCTAATGGTGAAATTGAATGACCATTAGTGTGTTTTCTTTTTGTTGTTCTATGTACTCCATGGTGTGATTGCTTTAGGATAGCTGATAACATCAATATATAATATTAGATAGCTTTATATTTTCATTTCTCAAGGTAGGTATGTGGTTTGAATAGGTATTAGATTTTTTTATATTTGGGTCAAATGGTTTCAAATTTCCTTTTCAAAATTATATGGAATAGATGGATATTTCTTAGGATTTTTAGAGTCTAATGGCTACTAGAATCTATGCTTATCACTCTTTTTTTGTATCCCTTAGATGCCTAACCCATGTTAATTAGCAAAAAATATTATTAAGATTTTTATTTGTGATTTTTTTCTACTTATAAAAATATAAATAATATTAGAATAGATAATCCTGATGAAAATTAAGCTATGTACATAATTTTAACTATTCAAGTTAATATTTTGTTATAAAATATTAATCTTTTATCTTAACAAAATAGCCTTTTAGAATTTAAATATTAGTTTACAGTACTTATTGTTAGAATAATTAATAAAATCACATAATAATTATTAGTCATTGATTAATTATTAGACGCCTAATTACATTAATTACTTAAGCTAAACAAGTTTATGAGTTTTTTAATTGTTAGATCAATGGTTACTTATAGGTCAATTTGTATCAATGCATTGGATTAGGAAACTTGTTGCTATCCTTATAGCCCCTAGAATATTTATTTCTCTAGTCAAGTGAATAGCTATAATTTTCAAAGTTGAAAAAAATCAAAGTCTAGTTTTTATTTAAAAAATGTAAGTTTTGCAAAAAAATTATAAACCAAAAGAAAAAAAAATACTTCATAGGCAACAAGGTACATATCATATCCTACACACTCAGAAAGAGCAAGAATATTCCCATAATCTTCTACGTTGATTTTGTTGCCTATTGAATTTGTTCTTTGCTATATTTGGGCATTTAAATTCTTATTAAGCTCTAAGAAAAATGGACAACAACACTAACCTCCCACAAATTTTCACCAGCCTTCCTTGAAAGGAATCCAGGTAGTGGAAGTAACTTCCTACAATAATCTAAGTAGGGGAGAGTTAAAAATTTTCATTTTAAAACCTTATACTTCTATAGGTACAAATAGATACACATTCAAAATTCAAACAACATAAAAATAATGCAAACCACAACACAATTTTTACGTGGTAAAACCCTTTCGGGGAAAAACCCACACTCCAAATAATTTAGCTCAAATTGTATTATTAGAAACACAAACAACTACAATACAATCTTAGAGCAATGCTTAGGATTAGTCACACTAAAATTCAAGAACATGGAGAAATTTTGGCAGCATAATGAGATACAAATAACCTTTAACTTGTCATCTCTTGAAAATGCACCAAAGCATCACCAATTTATAGATGAGAACCATGGGTGCCCAAGATAGCCATGTTTCATCTCCAAAATCACTGCATACATGTAAATTGACATGGAGAAAATGCAGGGTGTCTAACTTCACCTTCTTATGCAACTATCATAAATGCTTGGCATGCATACCATCTAGCATATGAGGGTTAGGAGGGGGGTTGAGTGGTCATATGGTTGTCAAAATCAGTCCACTCAACATGCAAGGTGTGAGGATACATGAAAGAGACTTTCCTCATCATGAAAGCTTCCTACATCATGCAAGATTGACAATTACAAATTTGTCGCCAATCCCAATTCGGTAGTTTTCATAGTTGTCAAAATTGACTCTTACAACTATCATAAAATATCATGGTAGGTTGTCATAGTCTATCATAGTGCATGGCATAGAAAACTATGAAAAATATCCTCTAAATAGCTTAAAATATAGGTCATCCAAAGTGGATGCCTATCTCCACAAATTCAGCCTACAACATTTGCATGTCAGTTTCCATGTAGGATGCCACATTGTCGGTGGGTCCCATGAAGTGACTACATATTTGGTAGGAAAATAAAAATTATGAAATAAACAACTACATCAAATAACCAATTTAAATGCTAGGAATCTAAGGTTAAGACATCTTGATCCCTACATTCCCTACCTACCAACCATTATCTATCGATGATAATAATTTTTGGGTGTTGTATATTTTTTTCCTCTCCATCCAAACCAAAAATAAATAGTGGGAGAGAAAAATAAACTAGCAAGAATAAAAAAATGGTGACAATGAGATTTATTGGGGGTATATTTTTATGGAAACATCGAATATTCCTTGGTATATGTATGTTGTTGACATTATCATAATTTCATACTAATTTTTGAAATATAGACAACCATATGACCACTCAACCCCCCTCCTAACCCTCATATGCCCTAAAGCATCATTTTTTCCCCCTTTTTGAATAACTTGAGCATACAGTGTAAAGTTGGGAAAATGAGATACATTTGAAAAGATGGTTCTCAGTAATTTCTAGTGGTATAAGTTTTATCATCTAATTTTACTATTGGTTCATTTTATTCTAAATCAAAGTTAGATCATCATTTTTTCTTTTGAGGTCATAAATTTTCACATGTATCTTTGATTTTCATGATTCTTATGGTGTTGGGAAGGTATTTCATAGCTATTTATATCTACACATTCACTTTTTTTTTTTTCTAAAATATACCTTAGGTAGATTTTATTCATTTTTTTGTGATTTAACATTTTTGTTAATTACTTCCAGGATGCCTTAACAAGTGGAACTTCATTTGATCCACTTTACATGTATTGAGGTTTTCTATCTCTTATTTTTTTATTTGAGGAAGTATCATTGATTTTTCTGTTCATCCTTTTGTGATCAACTTGGAAAATGATAACTATAGGTCTTGGTGACACACCATCTTGACACATCTCTAGTGGTTCAACCTTTTTCATTACCTATATGGAATCATACCTACAAAAAAAAAACTAGAAAATTATTTAGTATGGGGTATTATGAGTTATCATGTTGTAGGAAATATTTATTCTATTGTCGATCTTTAAACTATGTGTGTTGTATCAAACATTACTTGTACCCACACACTTTGGAATAAAATTTGGGAGATCAAGATTACTAATCCTCACATCTCTCTATTCCCATAGGATCCTACTACAGATTGTCTCATTCCTCTTGTAGATGTAAATTTTATACCTTTTTATAATGATATTTTAATAGATCTTGAGTACAAATCATAGGTCTTACATATTCCAATGGTTCAAAGACATGTATTCATGTTCCCACTCTTCATATTGAGACCCAATGTTCATCTTATGTTGCTTTTAATCAGCTTGGTAGTGCCACATTTTTTAACCCTATTGTTTTAGTGCACCAATACATTCATATTCTTTTAGAAATAACTACTTGGGATTTGTATCTTGTAGACATATCATCCTTGTTTCTAGAGTCTTATATACTGCAGATTTGGAGGATTAATTTGAGAAAATTCATCTCCTCTTTGTTGAAAACCACATCATCGTTATTGTCCCATAATCTTCATCGTCTTTGGAGCTTTTTCTACATCGTTTTCATAGGATCTTGGATTGAAATTATGTAATTTTGACATGGAAATAATATCAATTAGATTTAGATACTCGATTCTTCCATATTTGTGAATGGATTCTCCAATTGCTAGTGGATTTGTTTCTTCCTAAGGGGAAAAATGTTGTTTGTAGAAAGTGTATCATGTTCTATCTATCAAAATTTATCATTAACGCAAGGGCTATTTCCTTGTGGAGGTATCCATATCCTCATTTTATCTCTTTTATTAGGGAACATCTATTGTATTTGTATGATAGAAGCAATCCTTGTGGGGTCACTTTGAGTCCTCCTTATTTCCTTTTTTCACTAATTTATTCATTTCATTTTCTCTCTTTTGGAAATATTTTTTTTCCGTGTGGTTTTTTCCTTTTCTTTAGTTATGAGAGATTCATTTGTTTGTACATGAATACCTCATTAGGCATTGTAGCTGGAAACCATTCATCCATCCTTCTTTGTATTTCTTTGCTAGGTTTTTAGCTTAACTCCCTAAGTTGATCTTACAAAGGGGTGTTTGGGTATTTTAAAAAAAGGATTAACAATTAGCTAGACATTAATTAACTGTTAGGACCATTATTACTTTAATTACTTAATCTAAAATTAGGAGTGTTTTTATTATCATTAGGTTGGGCTAGATTCATAGTTCAAGTCGTCTCATTGCATAGGATTAATATAATTGTTAGAATCTAATCAAATCATCATGTAGGTTTTGCACCTTTTTCTTTTATAAGCATTCATTGTTATACTTTGTTTGATCATTCCAATTCATTCGCATTACAATTCAGTTAATCTCAATATCAGATGCTTGTGTGGATCAATTCTCTTCTCAAGGTTGCATGACCATAATTGTTTCTTTTTCTCTTCAATTTTGATAGGTATTTTGGATACAGGTGATTTTTGGGAGATATGGGCTTTTCTAGCAACTCTAACATGGTATCAAAGCACTAGATTAGTGAATTATTTTCTAAATTTTGAAGGATTTAGCCTTGATAGAAAATTCATCTCATCCCAGAGTGTGTGCATCACTACTGAGTCCAAAATGATTAAAATCCTAAGGATCATCTTGTTGGTTGTTTTTAATGAGCTAAATTTGATCTCACCCATTGTCTATGAATTTTCCATAATTTAATAATCAACAATGGTGAGGATTGGCCAACAACTAGGTGAAAGCTTAGTAGGCATTCCCTTTGCAATTTGGGCTCTACAAGACCTAGGAGGGTGATCCCTATAATGTACTTAATGATACTCTTGTGCCATTTACCATAGACATTGCAAATAATAGATACATTTCCATATATTTCAAAGTAGATGAAATCCTTTGAGAATCTGGCTAATTTTCTAACAAATCATCATCTAAATAAGGGAATGGATGAACTCTCATGAAACTTTAAGATAATTTAAGGTGTATGAAAAGAAGAAAATGAAGGATGTATTTGATGATGAAAACCTCCTTGAGGCACTCGACGATGGAGGGTTCAATCTCCCCATATCAGAATATTAAGAAAGATCAACACTCCTAGTAGAAGAAGTAGAACATTTGATGATAAAATTGCACAACATTTATAAATGACAAGAAAGTAAACTTTGCATGGACCTATGTAGATATGCTTGGACTAGATCCAACACTAGTGGTACACCATTTGGCTATCTCCCCTGGAGAAAATCCTATCAAGAAAAAAATTAGAGAAATGCATCCTTAGATAGCATTATTAGTAAAGGTAGAACTAAAGAAGCTACTAGATGTGGGTTTCATTAGACCCATTGATTATCTAGAATGGATATCAAGTTTAGTACAATTGTCAAAGCCTACTGGGGTCATAAAGATCTACATAGACTTCAGGGACCTAAAAAAATCCTACCCAAAGGATGACTTCCCCTTTCCTAGTATTGACATGATGATCATGGATCTAATAGTAGGGCATGAGATGCTATCATTAATGGATGGTTTCTTTGGATGTAACTAGATAAAAATATCTCTAGACGATCAATACAAAATGACATTTTCTTGTGCTTGGGGGAATTTTTGCAGGAATGTAATTCCATTTGGTCTAAACAATGTAGGAGTGAAATATCAATGAGCAATGAGGACCATCTTCCATGATATGCTACATACAATCACAGAAGACTATGTGGATGAAATTTTAGCAAATTCAGTCAAAAGGGAAGATCATTTGACCAATCTTGCAAAGGTATTTTATTGGATTGAATAGTATGATTTGTGACTCAAGCCTAAGAAGTGCTTGTTTGAAGTAACATCCAAGAATCTATTAGGGTACATAATGTCAAGAAGGGGGATTGATGTGGATCTTGAAAAAGTAAAAGCTATAATAGAGATGCATCCTCCAAAGAAATTAAAACAACTAAGGAGTTAACAAGGGAAGCTACAATCCATTAGGTGATTTATCACACAATTAGTGGACAAATGTCACCCTTTCACTCATCTCCTACACAAGGACATCACCTTCAAGTGGGATGGGAGATGTGACCAAGTAGTCCAGTGAGTTAAGGAGTAATTACTTACTCCTATTGTACTCATGCCACCTATTCCAAACAAGGAAATGGTACTCTACATGTCTACCGCACAAGTAGTGTTGTCAGCTCTCCTAGCCTAGCTAGATGATGATAACAAAGAAAGAGCGGTCTACTACATCAGCCAAACATTGCTGGGCTATGATTCGAACTACTCACCCATAGAAAGAGCATGTATCTAAATCATATTTGTGACACAAAAGATGAGACACTACATCTTAAATAGGAAGGTAAAACTAATTTCAAAACTAAACCCTCTAAAATACCTACTAGCAAAAGTAGTCCTAATAGGTTGCATTTCCAAATGGGTGATGATCCTGAGTGAATTTGAGATAGAGTATGTGGATACAAGAGCCAACAAGGGAAAAATCATAGTAGACCAACTGGTTGAAGAACCCATAGATGATCATAAGCCACTTACATTGGACTTTCCATATGAAAGTATCCCGATGATAGAATAGACATGCCATTGGAATCTATACTATGGTGGATCCCATACTCAACATGGCTCCAGAGAAGGTGTTCTATTTCTCAAACCATAGAGAGATAGTATACCCAAGGTATATAGGATTTCTTTCCCATGCATGAACAATATCTCAGAGTTTGAAGCTTTAATCACAGGGCTCAAAATGGCTATTGAACAGAGAATAAAAGAGCTACATGTCTTCGAAGACTCTCAGCTAGTGATCAAACAAATGAACAATAAGTACCATACAAAAGATGAAAATTTGATACCATATAAAAGGATAGTTGATAGCTTCAAGGAATAATTTGTCACAATAACCTTTGAATAAGTTCCTCAGATCAACAACAAAGCCACTAACACAAAGGAAACAATAGGCTCACTTCTTAATATTCCACATAATGTTCCTAAGTATAAGTTCCTTGTGGAACAACTGCTCGTACCTACATTCGACATCTTAGAATCAAAACTAGCATGTGTTTTTGTTAGTCCTAACTCCCCATGGTACCAAGAAACATTTGACCATTTGACGTAACGACCACTCAAAAGAAAACCTTCACCCATAAAACTTCCCGCTTTACAATCCTAGGAGATACCCTATACTGTCATAGTCTAGATGGTATGTTACCCCAATATCTTAATGTAGAAGAAGAAAAAACAACCTTACAAGAGGTACATAAAGGTATTTGCGGGTCCCACTCTAGTGGACCTAACCTAGTCTAGAAACTACTCAGAACAAGGTATTATTGACCCTCCATGGAATAGGGATACATTCAATATTCTGGAAAGTGCATTCAATACTAGTAGCATAGTGACCTTTTTCATGCACTAGCATAGGAGTTGAGACCCATCACAACATCATGGCCTTTCTTGCAATGGGGATTAGACTTGGTAGGTAAGATTTTTTCAGTTCATCTAATGGACACAAGTTTATTATCACAACAATGTATTTCACTAAATGGATAGAGACAATTCCATTGACCAATATCACTAGAAAAAAAATTTCAAAAATCATACTAAATTATTTGATATGTAGGTATGGAATTCCCCAAATGATAATAATGGACAATGGAACCCCATTAAAAAAATAGACATCTAAGAACTTTTCTCCCAATTTTCTATCCAGCATAGATTTTCCACACCCTATTACCCCCAAGGAAACAATCAGGATGAGGCATCTAATAAAACAATATCAAAAATAATAAAACAGACTATTAATGAAGTTGATTGTGATTGGAATTTTCAGCTAAAGCCAACCCTATGGGCTTATCAAGTCAACATCCAAACACCTACAAATGCCACAATATTTTCCTTGGTCTATGGATCAAAGGATGTCTTACCTACTGAGGTTGAAATACCCGAATTGTGAATCTCATTAAAAGACATGGTTAGTAATGAAGAATACTGGGTATCTAGGCTAAATGAAGTACAACTCCTAGCTGAAAGGAGTTTGTGCACATTAAACCATCTTCATTTTTATCAAAATTGGCTCAAATGAAGCTATGACAAGAAGATCAAGGAAAAGAACTTTCAAGTTGGTGACCTAGTCCTCAAAAAGAACCAAAAGGTACAACTGAATCAAGATGGAAAAGGCACATTTGAACCCAATTGGTTAGGTCCATTTATCATCACAACAAGCTAATGTTGAGGAGCTTATCAATTGGCTACTTCTTAAGGATAACCCTTTGCTGAACTGCTAAACAATAGCCACCTAAAGAAGTTCTACACATGAGGCATGTTAGAATACCCCAAGTAGAAGGGTAAAAATCCAAAAAAATGGAAAAAACTAAAAAAAACAAAAAACAAAAAAAAAAGAAAAGAAAAATAGTAAAGATAAATAAAACATGTACCA
Source organism: Sequoia sempervirens (assembly GCA_007258455.2). Classification (NCBI taxonomy): domain Eukaryota; kingdom Viridiplantae; phylum Streptophyta; class Pinopsida; order Cupressales; family Cupressaceae; genus Sequoia; species Sequoia sempervirens. The sequence goes on from VDFB02067171.1 coordinate 17,629, forward strand.
TAGTGGAAACCTAGAAAATAGGTCCTATGTTTGAATGAAACTTGCACCATTATCTATTAATACTATTAAAGCATTCACCCATTCATTCCATAAGGGTGATCCCACAATTTTGGTTTACAATTTTTGGCCAAACTAGACATTGAACTGATTTTTTCTAATTAAATCTTAACTTTCGGGCACCTATAGTGGCTAAATCGTGAGGAATTTGAAGATGATGCAAACTAGTGATTTGTGACATTTTGTCTCAGAGATTCTAAATATATATTTTTCTGATTTTGGAATCATATTGCATTGCTTTTTCCATCTCCCTTCCAAAACTATTTTTAGTAAACACTAGTTTTAAGGAGTGATTCTCACCGTGATCAAACATAACTTTTTACCATGTAGGATATAATTCTAAATTTTGAAATTTAAATTTTTAACTACGACATCTAGTGCACAAAATTTGTTTCATAGCATTTCATTGAGAATTTTTTCCTTAATCAGTTTCAAAGTCAAAACGTAATTTCAATTCAAAACATAGGAAGATTGTATATAAATCATATTTTTTGTATGTATTGAAATTCAATTTTTGGTTAGATCAAGGGAATCAATATCTCGCAGACTGATATTTTTTGAATTTTTTGATAATCTTACTATTTTTCCAATTTGTGGAAAAATCAGAGCTTGATTTTGGGTGAAAACTATGTTTAATCAAACTAAAAAAATACATAATAAAACCAAAACATATTAAAATTATATTCATGGATAGCTTGTTTCGGGACTACCATAATCTAGCGTTGGGTTTGTGAGGTTCTCCATTTTCATCCTCAACTCGAAGCTTCAAAGGGAAAATTTTGAAATTTTGGTGCCAAAGGGGAGAGGAAATGGGGGGTCTGGTGAACCCCTTTTTGCAAAGCTTTCCTTTTGGTTTTTTCCCGAGAATGGTGGGACCTAACATTTAATGGGTTCGATCGAAGGAGGGTTCTAGCAAACCTCCTTTCGGTTTGCTAGAACTAAATGTTTTTTCGAACCCCCAAAAACCATTTTTTTTCCACATCATTGTTTTTTGCAATTTTCCTTCCTCATTGGAATTGTAAACTAGTTTTGTGGGTTTACCCATAATAAAACATGTATTCAACCATGGATTGTTACTGATTGAGGAAATTAGTCTTGCCCCCAACTAGGGGAAATTTCCCAAAGCTAGTCATGGCTTAGATCTTTGAGCGTCCCATCATGGTAAAAATAACAAAAATCTCTGAGTTTTAAGTGGGTAAATGAATAGTCACTTAGATATTTGAGCGTCTTATTGATAGTCAAAAGTAACATAGTAACGTTAAAAAGAGAAATGATCTAAAACCACCTATCTTCCAAGGTCTCTGTAGTTGGTTCTCAACTATGTTGTTATCCTTCAGTGGTCCATGAAACCATAATATTCAAGGGGCCTACTGGTAAATGAATAAAAACTTGATAGTATGAACTAATCTAACATTTGGGGGATTTAAATAAATATCAAAAGATAGAACAAGGCCTTCGACAACAAAAAATGAACACATATTTCTTTTAATTTAGACATGCAATTTTTATAATGAGCATTTTCCTAATTAACTAAAACCATAGAATAACACGATTCACGAAATAATCCATGCCATTGCATCCATTCACAGTGCAGATTTAGAGCATACAACCATTCATCATCACTTTTTTTAAAATCTATTCAATAAAAAAATATCACAAGCTTATTACCAAAATTAACAGATCAACAAATATAGAGAAATA
>VDFB02067172.1:0-12807 GCA_007258455.2 Sequoia sempervirens
TGAGTGATTGCGTATGAATCCTGTAAACTTAAGGATCACGAATTGAACTACCCCACACATGATCTTGAGTTGGCCATTGTGGTTCATGCTCTAGTAAGATGGAGACATTTCCTTTTAGGGAATCAGTTCGAGTTGCATACAGATCATCGAAGTATGCAATACATCTTCACGCAGCCGAACCTAAATGCAAGACAGAGAAGGTGGATGGAATTCTTATGCGAATATTATTTTGAAGTAAAGTATATCCAGGGCAAAGAGAATGTGGTGGCAAATGCTTTGAGCCAGCGTAGACATGAGATTTTTGTAGTGGCTCTCGAGGTTTATTTAAGGAGTCAAATCCTCACCGCTCTCTCCTCAGACAATTGGTATCAAGAGGTGAAATCTGAAACCAAGTCAGGCAGAGCTAGAAGGAAAATTTGTTGGATACTCGTTGGATTTTGATGGTGTCTTGCGCTATGCGGGCCAAATGTATGTACCTTCTGTAGAGGGTCTTCGCACCCTAATCTTGACTGAAGCCCATCGGGCACCTTATTCGGCACATCTTGGAGTTAAGAAAATATATGTGGATCTGTGCTCACTATATTTTTGGGCAGGATTGAAGCGTGATATCGCCGATTTTGTGGGTAGATGTCTAGAATGTCAAAGGGTTAAGGTTGAGCATCATCATCTGGCAGGTTTGTTGCAGCCTCATCTTGTTCCATAATGGAAGTGGGACATTATCTCTATGGATTTCATTATCAGCTTGCCTATGTCTTCTAGGTGGCACACCACTATCATGGTCACTATGGACAGATTGACCAAGGTAACCCATTTCTCTCCTATCTGATCTTCTTATATTGCTTCTTCAGTAGCCAAGGTGTTCATGGAAGACATTGTTCGATTTCATGGGATACCACGAAGAATCATTTCTGACAGAGATCCAGTATTCACATCTGTGCTATGGACATCTTTGTAGCGGTCCTTAGGGACTCAATTGAACTTTAGTTATTCCTACCATCCTGAGACAGATGGTCAGACTGAGAGATTCAATCAGGTGCTCAAGGATATTCTTTGCATGTATGTCATGGACCATCAATCACATTGCGAAGATTATCTGCACTTGGTCGAGTTTTCCTACAACAATGGTTACCATAGTTCAATCGACATGGCTCCCTTTCAGGCTTTATACGGTCATCCTTGTCATACCCCTTTGAGCTGGGACCGGTTAGAGGACAGGGTTCTTCTTAGACCCGAAATGCTTTGAGATATGGAACAACAGGTAGCTCACATCCGAGACCATCTTGTAGTAGCTCAAGATAGACAGAAGAAGTATGTTAATGCACATGGAGTTGATCGGCAGTTTGCAGTTGGTGATCAGGTGTTTCTTCGAGTACGTCTGTGAAAGAGCCCTTTTTTTTATGGAAAGGGTTCTAAGCTTGTGCCCTGCTTCATAGGGCCATTTGAGGTGTTAGAAAGAATTGGTCCTGTTGCCTACCGCCTAGCCTTGCCACCCAGTCTGTCGTGGATTCAGAATGTTTTTCATGTTTCAGTCCTTAGATCATATTTTCTTGATGTTACTCACATACTTGATTGGAATGCTCTACAGGTCGAGGACGAGCAGCTAGCTCTTGAGCCTGTGGTCATGCTACAACATCAGAGACTCGCCCTTAGGGGCAAAGATATTGAATAGGTGTAGATTCAGTGGGACCCGAATGATGAGACTTCGACAACATGGGAGGATGCATCCCATATTAGAGAGGCTTACCCATATTTATTTACTGGCTTCCAGGAGTAAGCCATGTTCTAGGGGGGAGGATGCAATACCCCTCATGTTGTTGATACTCTTTGATACTTTTATGGGTTGGTTTGGTACTTGGTTTGTGATGGTGATTAGTTCACCAACTTCGTTGTGTGTGGATTCATAGTTTGGTTGGTTTGTTGCACTTGATATTACTTATGATGTTTGATGATACATTATGTGGTGATTATATTGCTTGTTTATGCTATGGTTTTCTTATATATATATATATGGTGATGATGTGATTCTATACTGCAATGGTTTCTGATGTGTTGCTAGTGAGTCTTGGTGAAAGGACGGAGTGGCATCACTCGCTTGCGAGTACCCTGCTACCCCACGATTACCTTTCACGATGTGTCTGCAATGGAGATTTACATGCTACTTGATGTTTTTTTCTATGCAGGATGTAGGTACAGGACATCAACTCCACCTGCTTGTCAGATCTGAGTGTGTCCCATAAACCCAACGGGTATGATGTTGAAAAGGGAGTTGATAAGGAAGAATCCCCGTCCCAAGTCTGTCACCTCGTTGTGAGTCTTGCAGTGTCATGGTCTTGACCTTGTCCTTGTCTCTGTATTGTTTGTAGTTGTTATTTAATTTATCTTTATTTTATATGGGATTAATTAATGTTATTTTGTTGATATGATTAATTGTATGTAATTGTAATTTAGTTAAATGTTGGATTTAAAATATTGTAAATTAAAAGATATTTAATTAATTGAAAAAAATTAGAGTAATTAATTTAAATAAATAATGTTTGTGATAATTGTAATTGTATTTTTCAAAATATTAATATTATAAAATCTAAGGATAATATCATGTGAGGATAAATGTGAAACTAATGAATTTTTAATTAAAATTTGTGAGATAAGTGTGAGCTTTTAAAGCAATAAAAAGAACCAATGGATGGGTTGGATTTTTGGAAGAAAAAAAAAAATCTTTATTTATTTTTCCTTATTTTATTGTGAAAAAAGGGAAGTTTCTACACACACAGAGGAATAGTTTTTGGTTGTGTCTGGAAAAACAAAAAGATAGGTATTTTGTGCTTCTTTGTAAAAATTGTTCTTGGATGAAATAGATTATTGATCCAGAAGTTAGCTGGAAGAAGAAATTGGAGAAGAAACTGTAGAGGAAATTTGTTTTCGAAAGAGGAAGAAGGGTTGTCGTGTTGGTGGATTCGACATCAAATGAAGGACTCCAGGTTCTTTTGATATATATTTATTGTTTTGGTTTATTAATTCATTTGTTCTGTAAGGGAAACAAAAATCATGTTTGCCATATTCAAAAATCAATATCTATGTTTTGATAAAGGGTTTTGTTGTTGAAAAATTGCTTGTGTTAAACCTTTAAATCTTCTGTAGAAAACTATTGAGAAAATTTTTGAATTCTCTTCAATAAATTTAGTTGTGAAATTCTTGTTTTAAAATAAAAATCAATTTATTATGGAATTAAAATTGTGTGCTCAGATTTATTTTGTGCCTAAGAAAGAACTAGATTGTTATCATATTATTTATTTTATATTTATGGGGAAATATATATATATACCTATATATATATGAAATATATATATATATATATATATATATATACCTAGGCATATGTTATCTTTTGTTCTTATAAAAAATATATATACATATATTACATCAGATTCTAGTTTTCTGGGTTTTTTTTTGAAAATAAAATAAAATATATTTTTTGCATTTTCGGGTGGAGAGGTCAGTTGTCACGGTACCACCCCACACCCTATGGTAGGTTGTATGCAGCCACCACAGGTTGCGCACAGAATCCAAGGCTGTGCACAGTAGCCAAGGCTGCGCACAATAGCCGAGGCTGTTGTGCGCAGTCGTGTGGGGGCTGCGGCCTCCCCACTAGGAAGTACGCAATACCACGGCTGCGTGGGGTATTCTCTATTCAATGTCTTTTATTTTTAAATTCGACTTTTAAGTTTGTTTTTTTTATTATGATATGTATATATTATATACATATATATTAATATATATATTTTTTAATATATATGTATATATATGTATATTTATATATATATAGCTGTAATTTACAGTGAGTTATTTTATTAATTTTTATAATATGATTTAAATGAATAATTTTTAATATATGTTTTATTATATTATAAATATATGTATATATGTATATACGCATAAAAGCATATATATATAAAGATGGTTATTTATGTTGAGGTTATGGAATAATTAAATAAATTTGCAATGTTATAGTTGTTGTCAATCATATTGCACCGGAATGCTTGAATGACTAAATTCAGCAATATGTTGAAACATGGGAACTATCTTCAGGTTGTGGGTCTTCCTTTGGCGAAGATAGACCTCCAGATTCTAGGCTAGTTCCTATATGATGATCAATTAGGTACTTGAATGATTTGCTTTGAGAAAAGGGTAAGAAGGACTGAACTGAATGCATGAACTAAAACTAAAACTTCGATGATGCACCTAATTGATATTTATGAGCAGATTGATTCACAACTGATTATTATGAAATCTATTTTCACAACTCAAATTGGGAAATCTAATTACATAAGTGTTTCATCAGAAGGCCTAATAATCCATTCTTTATGAAGGAAAATGATATTTCCACAACCTAAAGGAGAGGATAAATTAACAACACAACTTATGACCCGTAACTAAAATTGTTTTATTCGTGTACATGCATTCATGAATATGACAAGAATTTAAAGGATTTGAAATCAAACACATTAAATTTGCATCTTAAACATTCAATAAATACAAAACTCCTGAATCTGAGAAGGCTAATACTTAATAGCGATAATGAAAAGAAGGAAACTCTGCAAACCAAAACTCACTGCTATATTAAACTATAAGTAAAACTAAGTTACAAATCTTAGTCTCTCTGCAAAAGGTATGCAAGAAGAGATGAAAAATAAGAACCAGAGGAAAAAGATAAGCTTTTTTTAATATATACAATGAGAGGAAACTCCAAAGTGCATGAAGGTGGAAGAAATAGTTCACTGAAAGTGAAAACCACCTCGAAATGTCTCTCACAAGCAAAGGCAAAAACAGTGTGAAAAGAGGGCCCACCAAAGTGATAACTGAGTCTCAATAGCTCAGAACTCCATGTCACAATGTATACAACTGAACTGGAACTGGAACTGGCTCCAAAATACATGAAGGTGGCACTGAAAGTGATTTGAGAGTGAAAATATCTTCCTTAAATGCTTCTCACGAGCAAAAGCAAAAAGCCTCGAAAAACGGGCCCGCAACTGAATTGAACTGAATCCCATATACTGCAAACTCCAACTCTCGATATGCATGATCAATAGGATCTCAAAACCCATCTCAGTTTGACTCAAAGTCACAAATAGCACTCCAAATGATACTTACTATTTTCAGTTCTTCTTTAGTTTATTTTTGCATGATATTGAATAAAGGTATCAATTTGATTAAATATTGAAGATAATCAATGTAATTATCTTAATATTTAATATGTGAAACTCCTCCTTTACATGATTACATATTAAATATTAAGGTAAATATTAGAATATTACCCTTAATATTTAATCATAATATCGGCTTTGTTTGATTTCATGCAAAAGATGAAGTGATAATCATGCAAAGCATACATGTGATATGTTAATTTTTTTCAAAATTAGCATATATCACTATCCTTATAACTACCTAACACCATCAATAACTTGTGACCCTTCAATGGTCATTAGGTCTTTGACTCAAAGTCATAGACCATGGGTGAAATAAAAATTTAATGATTTGTTAAAAAATACAAGGCAAAAAAAAACCAAACATGATGATTAGGGCATCGAGTCAAAAGCACTTGAACCCTAATCCATTAATCATTTTGCATTTTAAAGAATACTCTGTTGCTACCGCCATGAAGGGTTTGAGCTTGATTTTTGACTCTTTCCTGTCGATTTATGAGATATTTCCACAGGGAAATATAGGGTAATCTTTTCCTCAGATAAATCTGAATACTTCTCTTGCTTTTTGAAGTCATCTTCAGGCTTTATAGCTATGGCTTATCATTATTTTTGATGTTTTTGTTTATTGTTGATGCCCTATTTTATATTGGGCCGCCATGAACAATCTTGACAGCTTGAATCTCATCTTCACTGTGAGTTTTCTACTAGGAGCGTGGGCTTTCAATCCGCTTCAAAACACCAAAGATGTTGCTAACTAACAGGTAGGATTCTTCGGATTCTTCTATAGCTGCAATATCTGGAGATCTCTGTTGCTTTCTATGAAGGACGATGAAACTGCGTTGCCTTTGCACATTCCTATTTGTATTCTTGAGGTCATGGATTTCAAATTTATGTTCTGTAGGCGCTTTTTTCTTGGCTTTGCATTTATGTATTGTTGTTTGTAGGCCGCGAGCTATTCTCTCCATTGTATTTTCATTGCACAAAACTTGCAAACAAAACTATTGTCGAATTTGCATAAAAAATGAATTTATGGCTTTCTCCTTTTATTCTGTAGCAGCATCTTGATAATGGTATTTATGGGTTTTTGTTCCTCACTCCATAGGCTGATATCCTCATTTGTTTTATATGGTATGACTTCTGAGCAGAAAACAAAACAAACTCTTGATATTAAATGCAATAAACCCCTCTGTATGTCATTCCATAGATAGCTTTATAATCAATTATCTGTATCTATGCTTTGAGGCTGCTATGCCTTACATTCTGTAAATCGGCCATAGAGCCTTACACCGAGGCAAAAATTCTACTCAAATCTGGGTGTTAGATGACAGGCTTAAATCATGCAATGTATAGCTATCATAATCTGCCCAGATTACTCTTTGATACCAGTGGTCATAATTATCTTATCTTATAAAACCTCCTAGTTCATCTTAACTGTGATGTTATGTTTCCTTGATATTTGAAAAAAAGTGCCTCAAATTGCTTACAACTGTAAATGTGCATAAATGACTATCATCATGAAGAAATGGACAGCTTAGTATTGAAAGGAGGTCACTTTCCATTATTGAAAATACAGAGTTTTATCTTTGCACAGTTGTTGTTTACTTCGTTGGACTATCTTAAGCATGTAAATTGGGTGCACATTTCTCTGTTCTAAAACATTGCTCTAGACTGTACCTTCACTTGTCTGATTATATTGACAGTCCATTTGTGACTATCATGGCTCAATAAATGGCATCAAAACCCTCTGAGTAAATCTTCTTGAATGTAATTTATGAAATATTTCATCATGATGGTTGATAGTTCGACTGTGCTTAGAATCAAATGTCGCATCCTGGTAATGCTTTATTTCATTATGTTTCTTGTAATGGCTTTTATACTGGCTGTAATATTGAAGTCCCTAGCATTTTAAGATTACTCTTCATCACTGTTATGACAAGTATGCCCTCAAAACCATAGTTCTTTGCATTATATATTTCATTCACTATAAAGTACTTGTTTGATACTTCAATAGCTGTGTTACCTGGCAACTTAGTGAATGTTGAAGCACCTTTGCATTGTTAATGTTACTCCACTGATTGTATTCCATTATGCTCTAAAGCACTGTCATATTGCTTCCAGTGTACATTACAATGACTTTGGGCTGCCACCAAACTTTCACCAAATTGATGACTCAAAAGGGTTGATCCACATGATTTTATGCCCATTTTGCATTACTGAAAATGAAATGAGGTTTAAAACAGTTGCATTTTACTTCTCATCTCTTGCATTGATCATTTCTTGAATATATGCAATTATCTCTTGCTCTTGATTTGACTACTCCAGTGCATGGTGTCTTCTACTCTCTATTCAAGGCAGTATATGACTTGTCTCCTTGATTATTTCCTGTCTCCACTACTTTGGAACTCCTTGAGAATAACAAAGAGGGAATATCCCTTTCTCTCTATGCTTAAGACTTATGTAAGTTTTTTCTGTTGTTTATTAAATGAATGCATAATGTGACCGCCACTTTGATGTTTATGGGCACTGTACTTTCATAGTTGTTGAGCTCGACCCTTGTGGGAGCCACATATTACCCCACAGCTATAACGTTGAATCATTTATGAAAATTCCTACACATTGAACAAACAAATTAGCAAAATAACTAAAGCTGAAAGCTTTCATTGAACTTTGTGTTCCCTGAATATCTGCCTTTTTTATGACTTAAACATCTGGTGAATGTCTGATAAGATGTGCATTACATTTTTGTTGGTAATGTAGGCATGAAGTAGGATTTGATTCTTCATTGCTCTAACACCACCTTTTACAATCTTGCAGATGCATTCAGAACTCGGAACTGCTACAGCTTGGAGACACGACAACTGAAGACTTCAAATGTGACAACGATTCATCATTCCAGGCAATGACGAATCACCTTCTCCTTTATACCCATATTATCTTCAATTGTGTTGTGCACATTTCCTTTTTGTATTCATTATTTGATTATAAAACTCAAATTGGCTATTCCCGCAGCTTGTGCGAGACTTCAGTTTTTCCAATATGAATAAAAACAACATTCTTCTATGCAAATTTATGAGTTCCTTTGTTACAAACATTTGCATAATAACACTTGAAATTCACAAGTAATCAAATTTTGGAACATAATGAATACTTAAGCAGAATTTTTTGTACCTTCTTGTGATGAATGCAACTTAACTCCACCTATTTTGAGTTGTAGCTAAAAATAGGTAACAATTACCATTGACGCAAGCGAGAATGTAGAGAGGTGAGGGTTTATTGTTCAAGGGCAGATCCTACGATGTGAGTGTGATACCTGGTGAACCGGGTGCAGGTAAGGCAGTGAAAGTTACCATGACCATGTTGACATAGGCCTCAGGTTGAGAGATAGAGTCAATGGGATCTACAATCATGTTAGCAGAATGTGATAGAAACGGGTTTGTGTATATATGCAGTTCACTATTAGCTTTCACCACTGATTTGTTAGCATTTTGTTTATTCCGGTCGAGACAAATGCTACCATCCTCAATGCAATCTTGTATCTCATGACACAGGCGCATGCAGCATTCGGTATCATGTCCATTAACTCGATGGTACTAACAATAAGAGCTTCCATCATACCAACTAGGGTAAGGTTCCTTAATAGGTTTTGGAGTTGGAAAATTTATGATCCTATCCTTCAACAGTTTCTGCAAGATAAAAGAATAAGATTCTGATAACTTTGTGAACTTTCAGTTATTCTTGAGGCCGTTATTTTTCAGTAGCGGCAACTACATTTGTAATGGTCTTTCCTTTCCCAAATATCGATGTGATGAATTTTCCCTCAAAATGGGAGTGCAAGGAAGAACCCCCAAACTGAACAATGGTTTGTTGGTACTCTCATAAAGTTGCACACAGGTGCACGAAAGAAGGGTATTTCATGAGGGAAAACTTCTCTTGCCAAGGCCTCTGTAAGTTCCCTATAAATACCTTATGCATGTCAGAATCAGGTAGCTGATACGAGATCTGAGAGAGGGGCGCTTGGTAACGCACTATGAAATCAATGATCTTTTCGTTATCTCCTTGTTTACATCAGATGTGATCCGAAAATGTCATCTTTGGCCCAATGTTTGCTTGAAACTGTCTAAGGAATTGATTAAAAAGTTGCTCGAATGAGAAAATAGAGTTGTTAGGTAAGGAACGGTACCACTCGAGTACTATATCCTTGAGCAATTGGGGAAACAGTTTATCCATCAATGCATCTTGATGGAAGAATTTGGTGCACAGGGCGTTAAAGGTAAAGACATGTGTCTGTGAATCCCCTTTACCACCATACTTTTCAAATTTAGGTATCCCCATTCCCTGGGGGAAAGAAGTGTTCAATATTGCGACTGACGATGGGCTATGTCGAAAGAAGGGCTGGAAGATAGGCTAGGCAGAGGCTTGGGAAAGACTCGCTAGTTGGCTTTGCATCTTACCCATATTATGAAGAAGGGTATTCAAAATGGGGTCGTTAGAAGCTAGAGGGCCAGAGGAACCTCCCCCAGAACCACCACCAAGGTCGCCTCCAGAGCTGCCACCGGTGTGACTTCCATCAAACCACTACCAAGCCATCGGTAGGGCCTTCGCCAAACCACCACCATGACCTCCACCAAAGCCATCTCCACCAGCACCACCTCCGCTATTGAATCCACCACCGCTACGAAAGCCTCCACCACTCATCCTGTCAAAGCCTACACCACTAGAGGTGACATGAGGGGTGAAGCTAAAGCCCAAGGGGACCCTATTCACTTTCATAATTTTGGGCTGTCTAGAGGTCAGAGGAATACTAATGTAAGGGACTTTGTCGGCCATATAAACGGAAGTGGGAGGCATTAACACTCCTAACTGTCCTTCACATTCTTCGAAAGTGACTCCTTGTGCAAAACTAGGGTTTCTCGAAGGAGTGCATGCTTCGGTGAGACCGAGGAGGCTAGTCAAAAGTTCTATTCCTGTTTGATCTTTATCCATCATGTGTTTCAACTCACTAACAACCCGAGCGGCCCTGGCCATCTTCAGATTTCTTTCTAAGTGGTTTTCTAAGTCACCTAGTCCTTTAGCAAGGGTGGACACATATTCTGCAGGGATCTGAACGGCCTCATGCTCGTCTACCAACGATGGCGTAGGAGACGCAAGGGGAGTGGGAACGTGATCCGTTTCATCAACGAACCCCATCTCGTTCCTCGACAACTGCTCCTGTGCGGCTACACTAACGACGAGACTAGAGAAAAGGCCTGTAGATAACCCAATAGAGACCTTCATCCTTTCCATCAAAAGGTGTTGTGCACTTCTCCTAATGATATACCCAAAATTTATGGATTGGGTTGTGATACTCATAAACCTTCACAACACTCAAAAACACAACAATCACGAAGTACTCGAGGGAAGTCTTAACATCGACAAATGAACAAACATTGGTTCACATCGGGTTCACCAAAATGTAAGGTAGGGGAACCTCCATGTGCAAGGCCCTAGGTCATGAAGGGCCAAGATGCGGAAAGCTTCCCTAACTTACCTCAGCTAAATGTGATGTTTAGGGTGTGAGGATGAGAATGATGAGGACTATAAAGTCCTACGATCACTCTGCAATCCTGAGTTTCGAGGAGGGCTAGGCAAGTAGGTTTTTAGGTTCAACTTTGTGCCTCAGGGAGCTCTCTGCCCAAGGACGGAAGCACAGTCCTTGGACGATAGTGCAGCGTGCTGGCATCTCTAAAGTGTGTTGGTGTCCATACGACTAGACAACAACAAAGACAAGGTCAAACCTGTTAAAATGACTAATGGCCCAACTAACTAACTAAAAGGCCAAAATGATATGATTAAGTAAAGTACTCTCTAATATTATAAAGCAGAAATGCAAGAGTGAGAAAGGAAAGGATGATCTCGCCAAGAAATTTGGTTGCTAGCTAGCTCCTCGATGGCACATTCACCTACACACAGAAAGAGGGAAAATGTTAGGTGGTTGTATAGGAGTCTTCCTTAATCAAACCCCCATTTAGGTGTTTCCACCTCCATAGACAACCAAAGGAAACAAGATAAAGAAAACAATATAATGAAAAGCATAAAAGCACTACAAAACAGTAAAGTGCTAACTCAACCAAGTGATAGAAGGGAGGAAGGGAAGCTTACCACCTCCACCAAGAGTGCTCAAGGCTGCTTGGGGGAGAAAACGAGAGTACTCGAGCCTCTGCTGCAATGGTATTTCATTCCCAACTTGTTCTACCAATGTGATGGAGTGTTGTGTTTACTGTAATGGAGAGCTTGTATGCTTGGAGTGAGTGAAAATGAATTCAAGAGGGTGAGTATGGAAGCTTGAAGTGTGCAATAGCTCAAACGAAGTTTGATTGAATGTTGAAGGGATGAATTTGAAGAAGGAATGGAGAAAAATGACCATATTTGAGTCAGTCGGCCGAAGGGGGCATTACAACTTGACTCCCAATGAGAAGTGTAATGCCTTTGCAAGTTCAACTATAGGAATCTTCTAGGGACATAAGCACGTCATGCAGACGTCTCGGCGCTCCACGGGTGTCCCTAACAGAAATTCCTCCACCGACACTCAAAACAGGCACCAAGTGGAATGCAAGCATCAGGTTTAGGTGGAATTAAGCCTTTGAACTTGGTTTTCTAAAGTGGAGAGGGAAAAAAGGGGGATTTACACATGGGGTGTAAATTCACTCTTGTACACCACCAGTGAATATTATGGAGGTTACTCCTTCGATAGAGCAGGAGACCTCTGCCTATTCTTAGGCTACATCTATTAGTCCCATAGCCGTTGTAACTAGCTTGCATGAGAGTATAAGCATCAGTGAAAGGCCTTGGCTAAGGGGCGTGCTGCCTCACAAAAGACCAAAGAGGAGCCTTCTACTTTTGTTGTTCTTGTCTCCACTCCTTGTTTTTCCTCAGTTCCCATCGCTTTTGTGCTTCTTCCGGATTCATCAATGGACCCTGATGAACCTTACCACAAAAGGGTGCAAGTGTTCATTGCTCCCTCTACAAAGTTGCCTCATCTCACTTCTCTTCGTGATATTCCTTGTCTTTTTCTTCCCATAGGCATGGCTTTCACAAAGGTGGTGTCCTCGAAGGCTTCATCTCCTTCTCCCGCTACCACTTCAACTACAAGGATCCCACATCCTCCATTGAAGCGTAAGTCAGAGAGCAACCTCACTTCGAGCAATGGTCATAAAAATTTGTCTCCATATCTTCAGTCTTGTTCTACTTTGGTATGCACCATCCTTGTGATAGAGGTAGTGCCTACATCCTCAAAGTTTGTCACTACCCCTCTTCCTGAGGATGGCACTGACTCTCAGGAGTGTTTTCCTCCTCCCGTCCAATTTCCACATGTCACTCCTGAGAAGTGCATGTTACTCATTGGAGGACATCTTGACTTTGCCATCGATCTTTTCCATATTGATGACTCTAGCCTCATAAGAGTTCGATATTGAATTCCTTGAGGCGCCTTCTTCCTTAGCTCTTGTTGCAGGTGAGTCAACTGGTACTTCTCTAGATATCCCACCCTATAGGCTCATCTTCCATCCCCTTATGATGATATAGAACTAGGAGCAAGATGACTTGCTAGCGGAGTTGAATTAGAGAAACA
>VDFB02067172.1:24310-40606 GCA_007258455.2 Sequoia sempervirens
AAGTAAATTTCACAATTTAATTATGGCTAATTTATGTCTTTTATAAATAAATTACTTAGGTGAGTTTTAGTAATTATATTGAAGGAGCAAGTTATAATCAATCATAATCAAAGTATGAATTCTTGAAGAATTCAAATCTTTTGAATTGTTAAAACATTGGTTTTAAAATATTTGACTTATAAATAAAATTTTGGTATAGCTAGCTTAAATTACTAAAATTATAGTTATGATTCTTTAATAATGGTGGTGTGTTTTCATTTAATTTTCCCTTGACAAAATAGACCAATTATGTATTTATCTAAGTAGATTGCTAAGTAATTCAAGTTTTATTTCAACTCTAATTATTTGATTATCACCTAAACAAATTAACTAATTGTTAGAAATGAGCTATTTATAAGTTTGATAAAGATTAATTAGATAAATTCATCAAATAAGTTAACAAGATTAAGAAAATTAATTTAATAGTTTGTGAATAAAATGGACCCCTCATCATCACTAACTTTGTGTGTGTTTTTCACATAATGTGACATGCACATTGTTGCATGCATGCATTATGATGTTGAAAGTATATGATGTGCTACCATATGCAGTGTGACAAAGACATAATAGAATTGTTATTTAAAAGAAAAAAACTAGTTGCACTTTTTTATGTCTATGTGTAAAATACGTAGACATGCCACTAACCCTTCTTTCTTATGTTCATGTTCAAATGAACATGCTATCTCTATCCTTTCACCTAAACTAATGATAGGTTAGAATTGAAGAAAATCATCTCTAGATTTTCTTTATATAATCATTATTATTAGGTGATAATGAATTAAAATTTCTTCTTATTAATGCTTCTAATATTGTGGTGAGGGATGTTAAGAATTTTTTTATTTTTTTTATACTATATATTATCTAACCTCGACACTTGTTAAAAACAAAAAAGGGAGAGAGCAAATGCCCCTAGTGCTTCCATTGTTGCATAGGTTGTGTTGCATGGAATGCATGCCACTTGTGTACTCTTTATGTTCATTGTACTTCCTTTATTTCATATGTATTGATGGTCCACATTCTTCCACATGTATGCACATAGTGTTATATAAATATAATATAGAAATTAATATGATAATTACTAATTGATCTATATTGTATTATATAAATATAATAGTATTATAATTATATAATATAAATCTTAATGAGGGTTTATAAAATATTTTGGTGTGGCTTTTAACCAAATGATTGAAATACTATATGCAAACTTGGTAAGCAAGTTAACTAACAACTGAGGGGTTTATTCCCATACAAGGGTTGATAGTTAATAGCAACTATGATAGAAATTGTGAGTGGTTAGTTTCAAACCCTACGATCATCATGGAGCCTTCACCCAATAATACCCAAGTATTGGCAATGGCATGATACATACTAGGCTATGGTTCATACAAACTTTTCCCTTTATTTTATATTTTCCCCCTATTTTATGGTAGGGATTTTAATATCTATTATCATAAATTTACATTTATCTTTTTAAAATGTCTTGTAAACACAAGGTCAAGATATTTAGGGCCAAGTCATTCAATTTGTAAGCCATGGTAACATTTTTTATTTAATCCATGGTCTTCATGGACTACCATAATTACAAGGTATTTAATATCATGTAATTATTGTATTCTATGAAGCCTAATTTAATTCTGACTCTAATCCTAACCCTATCCCTAATCTTGATGTTAAACCCAACCCTACCTCTAACCTAACTCTAACCCTAACACTAACCCCAAACCAAATCCTAATTCTATCTCTAACCCTAATCTTGATGCTAAATCCAATAACCTAACCCTAACCCTAACACTATTTCCAACTCTAATCCTAATTCTATCTTTAATCCTAACCATAACCCTATTCCTAATACTAACATTAAATCCAACCCTAATTCTAATTCTATGTCTAACCCTAACCATAACCCTAATCCTAATTCTAACTCCAACCCTAAGCCTAATCGTAATGTTAACCCCAACCATAATCCTAATATCTCTAACCCTAGAACCCTAATCCAAATCCTAACACTAACCCCAACCCTAACCCTAACACTAAATAATTTATTCTTCCATGTTGCACCATGAATGCTACTAGCATATATATATTAAATTAATTTAATATATATAAAATAAGCCAAGAGATATCCTTCTCGAGACACCTATTGTACTTTTATGTGAAAATTTTATTTATAAAATAGACACCTCGAGAAGGATATCTCTCGATTTATTTTATATATATTCTATATATATATATATATATATATATATATATATATATATATATATATATATGCTAGTTATTGTATTCTATGAAGCCTAATTTAAGGAAAGAACTTTTATGCATATATTGTAGCCATTTTCAAGAAGCTCAAATTAGAGAATGTAAATATATGAATAATGTATTTTTTTTTAGAAATAAAGTTTATATTTTCAAGAAAAAACACCATAATAGCTAGAATAAAATAATAATTAAATTGTACATTTCCTTTTATAAATCCTAACAAGGTATCTATTAGTGCTTCAATTTTTTTTCCTTTCTACAACATTGATTTTATTATAAATTTTCTTTGTTGATATAGATCAATTAGCATAGCCTAAAGAAGACAATGGTATCATGCTAGGAATATAAGATCATCATGTTTACCCATGAAATTCATTTATCATGGTGAATTAAATAATATAGAAAAAATAAAAGATGTAGAAATAATAGAAATAAATTACATAACACAAAATAATTATATAGAAAAAATCATATGCTCAAACTCCACAGAAAAACACCATTCTTTATGTAAGAAAACATGTATTGTTTGTTATATAAACTCTAGAACCTAGCTTTTCCATATCTCTTGTACCCTCCTTCCAATCACAATACTTAATACCTATTGTAGTTTATAAAGCCAAAACATAAATATATCTAATGACAATTTTCCATATCTCTTGTACCCTCCTTCCAATCACAATACTTAATACCTATTGTAGTTTATAAAGCCAAAACATAAATATATCTAATGACATATTTTCCAAATATAAGATTCTTTAAATATGGATGAAACCATTGTCTAGTTATATATTTGAACATCTTAATGATCTTTAATTGATAAAATAAAATTTAAAGGTTAATCTATTAATTAATAATCAACCTAAAATGTATATGATTAAATATGTCATATTTATATGTAAGGCTAAACCTTCTATTAAAAGAAATTTTTATTAATATCGTTAGGATCGCTTATAAGGGGATGTGACTGAGATGTTATAATATTTCTATCCCTTGAATGCAATCTGATTTATAACTTAAACTAGTATAGGGTTTTCCTTTGCTAATTTTGATCAATAAGATTTTCTCACTCATGCTTATAATTGCATATAAAACTTCTAGTGGTTCTAGTGGTTCTTAAAAAAAACACCTTTAGATGCTTGCTTTATTACATAAAGGAAAAACCATTATTCTCAATTGTAATCAAGCCCTATTATTCACTTACAAAGATTGAAAACATGTTACATAGATATATAAGTATTGATGTAATTAAGATTAAGATTGATACAAGTATTTAACTAAAATACTTTAAATGTTGATACTTTTTTATATGAATTGATAATCCTAAATGATCTAAAATGATTTTTAAACTCAAGAATTTTGGTTGTATTGTATTGCTAGAAAATCAATCTAAAAAAATAAATAAGATATTTGAAATTCAACATCTAAAAAATAAGGGATTTGAAATTCAAATAGACCTTGGACTACATACATCTTAGTCATAAAAGGTTGGTTTAATATAATTGATAAAAGTAGACTTGGTTGATTGGAAAGAGGTTAAGACTAACTTGTGTATCAAATAAATGTTATTATTTATGAATTTTATGCTTTATACTTATAAACACACAAATAATGATATATATTAGAAAAAGATAAAATCTTTAATGAGATAGACCCCTAATCTTAAATTAAAAAATTAATTTGCCAAAATAAATCCACATAAAAGTAACAATCCATTAAAATCACCATATCAAAACTCTTAAGAACTTTCCCTAATACAATAGCTTATTAAGCTAATAAATTGTGTTGACCCTTAATTAGATTTTAATGTAAAATGAAAAAGAATTGTCTAGATCCTAATGAGATGGATTTATTAGGCTAATAAATTGTGTTGACCCTTAATTAGATTTTAACATAACATGAAATAAAAAATTGTCTAGATTCTAATGAGATGGATTCAAGGATGTGATAAAATAATGGCATCCCATTAAAATTAGATTTGAAATGAAAAAGTTAGATGAATATGGTTCACAAATTCTAGTCATTTTCAAGTGTTCTAGAAGTGGTCTCATATATTTTATTTGACCCACAAAAAATACTTTAGACTTTAAATTTAACCCCTAAGAAATGTAAGCTTCTATCAAAGATTCACCTAATTATCTCCATTAATGATAGAGAACGGTTGCATTAACAAACACCTATCAAAGCTTGCTAAATGATCCACCTCTTCTTATGAAGAGCCTCTAGATCGAATTTAATAGTTCTAGAGGCAATATCAAAAAATAAAAATCATTAACATAAATGATGATACAACTAAAATATTATGATATTGTGATATTGTATAGTAACCTAGAAATTGAAACTTGAAAAAAAGAAACATATGATACAATAATCTAGTCGAAAATAGGGCTTGTCTACTTGTTAACAATAGACCACTATAATCAGAAAGGCCAACACAAAGTGCTGCTATGATAGTGAAGAACAATCTTGAGGCAAAATGCTAGCAATCAATGATTCCAATGGATATGGTTATATTTGATGCTATGCAATAAATTCTAAATGATGGTTGATACTAATCAAAAAGTGACATCCTTTTATTTACAACCTACGTTCATAAATTACTTCTTTTGTTGTAGATTCAAAACATAAATTGAATCGCATTACACCTGAAAATAAAATTGATTGTGAACATAAAACTCAAATTTTCATGCCTAAAACTTACTTTAAAAATAAAAATAAACAATTTAATAATTGAAATTTAAGAATTGAGACCGACAAACTGGTGTACAAAGAAAAAGATCACCCAACATGGTGTGTATTAAATTATGAAGTGCACTAAACAAGAAGGGTCAACTACTTTGATCGGTATTCAATTGTGAATGAATATAATGCACTACACAAGTGGACTATGAAAGCTATCAACATCTGAATATAATGCATGCTATTACAAAATAAACATGAGAAGAAGCTCGCCCGTGCTTAAGCTTATCATCCCCATGTATTTTAACTTTGCTCTTTCCAAAAGAGTTGGTGAGGGAAGTTGTTACAACGTACTATCACATTTATTACATCCTCCAAAATTCAAAGCTTGGTTGTGGCGTGCATTCAGGGAAATGAAATTTCCAAAGATCTGAACGAGAATGCCTTCCCACCTCTGTACATGTACGTGATCATATTATACGAACAAATTTACAGCTTTTTCTTTAGCAGCAGGGAAAGTTTGGCTAAGTGGGTGTACATGCTTGCAGTTAGGACAGGATGGAGAACTCTTGGATAGCATCACAAACATATGGCATTGTGTGCATGCTGCAGCAAACATCTCATTGTTCAAAGATTTTCTCAATCCTTGCTGCTGCTGCTGCTGTTTTCCATGAAAATGATCAAATGTTGTCTCAGAAGAAATTTTAAGCTCCAAGTCCAGCTTTTGCCTTGGATCATGGCATGTTCTCTCTTGAGTTCTTCTGTTCATGTAGTATATCTCTCCTGACTGCAATGATCAAACCAAGAAATACTAGTTATGATAAATCTTAAAACACTTATATGTTATAAGGTAGAGGAATTTGAATTCACAAGGCAAAAAGTTGTCATACATTGAGATCTAGATATTGTTCCCAATCCAAGGGAAGTGGTGATTCCATCTGGAGGTCCACACCCCTGCTTGAGTTACTGCATCTAAATTTCCCTGGAGAGATGAGATACTGATGCTCCTGAGGCTTGCATTGTTCCCATTTTCTTTTCTTCAATATGTTTTCTTCTGCCTTTGGTTGAGATAACACAAGGTGTCTCCCAAGTGATGGAGGTGACAAAGTAAGCTCGTCCTTCATATCAAGCCTTTCTTTCCTCCCCAGGCTGTCTATGGCCATATTGATATTGGCCTGAGCCAAATGCATCAAGCTTTTTCCGACCTGATTAAGGAGAAGATAATTGAATATTCATTAATGTCTTCTAAGTAGGTATGATAACTGAACAGAATAGATTAAGATTTAAAATATAAAGAATTGAAAAAGATAGCTTTTGCAATTAACTCTATGTTTTTATATCGACATTCTTATAAGAAATGTTCATTCTTATAAGAAATGTTGATATCAAAATATATACAGTTGATTGCTTTATGACATTCCAACAAGAAATATTGATATCAAAACATATGTAATTGATGTCAAAAGCAATCTTTTGAATGCTACATGAACTGTAAAAAACTCATATAACTATCATAAAGAATTTCTCTACCATAAAGACTAATATAATCTAAATTTAAACTCATGTAACTATCATGAAGAATTTATGTATCATAAAGACTAATATAATCTAAATTTCACCTTGGTAGAAATGTCCTTGAGATGGCTATAGCTTCTCTATTAGAATCACTCCCTGCAATATTTTGATTGAATATTATTCGAAATAGAATATCTGAAACGTCTGTATAAAAACATATATTTTTAATTCTAGAAGCAATCTTTAAAATACTGGGAAAACTCATATCAACTATCACAAAGAATTTAATATACCATGAAGACTAATTCGAATAATATGATATCAAAATATTGCAGGGATTGATATTGCAATAGAGAAGCTATAGGCATCTCCAGGACAATTCTGCCCAGGTGAACCTTAGATCATATTTATAAAGTTCACCTGGGCATAATTGTCCTGGAGATGCCTATAGCTTCTCTATTGTAATATCAATCCCTGCAATATTTTGATAGCATATTAATCGAATTAGTTGGGAAAGCAGTTGGAAAAAGCTATTCCAGAGCATTTTTTTCAAGATAATGGGAAATTTAATAGTGCAGGCATATGCAATTCATCTGCGTGTAGATCACGCTGAGAGAGAGAACTTAAAAACCTTTTCTTGATACTAGTTAAATCTCCGAACAACCTCAATTGTCCAAGTAAAAATCCTCACACCAACGTTAAACCAAAATAAGAAAGAGGATGGAAGCCATCTTTTACACATGATAACAAAATTCAAATATCACAATCAAAACCTAATAAGAAACCTCAATAAATAATTCTTTCCTATTTCTTATATTAATTGTGATAGCAAAATTTAAGAAACTGTGTTAAAACATTTCATGATAGCTTATAAAGTTTGATCCAAAATCTGAAAAAACAACTCTCGGAATCAAATTCAGAAACAGTTCATGCTAATATCAGAAACTATGGAAATTATATGTCTGAATTCAAATACGGAATCAAAAGCTTCACAGCTCTAAAAAGAACTAATGTAAAAAATTCCTTCCCTGTTATTTTAGTTCTAATTGCAGGATTTAGGTAGTCATTTTAATATACCCAGTAACAAAATTCAAATACTACAGTCAAGAACTTCAAAGCTGTAACAAAAATTTATGCAATAAAAAATTCTTTCACCATTTATTTTAAGAATTTGAAGAATCCTGATAAAAAATTCAAATCCCACATTCAAAACTATCAAAGCACAAGAACCCACAGAAAAAAAAAACTTCCAATACTCCTTTTCTACAACCAGACTCCATTGGTGCTTCAAGAATCCAAATATTTCCTTTCCCATCTGTATTTCAAATTACCTAACTATGTCAAAGCCAACAAGCAAGAACAAGAAATACTATCCATCTACCATGAATCAAATTACCCAACTATATCAAACCGAACAAGCAAGAACAAGAAATACTATCCTATCAACCATAAATCAAATCACCCAACTATATCAAAGCCAACAAGCAAGAAACAAGAAATACCATCCATCTCCCATGAAAGGATCACAGACAATTAAGAAAAAAACAACACCAGTTGATTGCAGAACACATCTTCTTCTCTATCTGTTCTAAAAAACTGATCACCCAGACAACCCATAATTTAGAAAAACCAGGCCTTCCTTACAACCGACAGACATCCCCATGATAAAAAGAACTGGAAAGAGAGAGAATTACCTGCAAGTTCTTTTATGTCTGTCATACAAAGCTCATAGAATTGATATTCATTCCTCGACGAAGGGGATTTAAGCTACACAATAGATTTTGGTGGGCAAGAGGCCAAATTTAAATAAAAAACAAGTGGAAAGCATGAGAAAGCATTTAAGCATAAAAAGAAGTTTCTGATATGGCTGTCTCTATTCATGCACGTAGACACATCTGCACTCAGGACTGCTATTCAATGTAGTTGGCTATGACATTAAAAGTGATAGTGGAAAGCCTTAAATATCCCATTAATGGACCCAAATTAAATTAGACCAAACCCGTCATCCTAACGCTCAAATCCCCCAATCAATGCCCTCCTTACTAATTGCATCCATTATTATCAATTCTTGGTAGCTGCAGTAAAATCACTGTAGTTGTCAGCTCGTGAGTTTTAACTGTTCCATAAATTATGGAGGTGAACCACCGCTTACATCACTCTCACTAAAGTTTCAATAATATCTAATAAAATCTGGGTGTTGGGGAGTTTTAAATTACACGACTTGTTCGCTAAGAAATTGGTTGTTTCAGCATTTATTGAAGCGTTCGTTAGATGGTTAGTTTTACGAGGGCAGTTTTGTGCATTCAATGTGGACAGTGATGGAAATGCAGCCTTTTCACGGTTTGTGCGCTCACTGCATATTTGGCAAAGTACAATTTAATGTTACATTAAATTTGGATATTATTTGTCCGTATGAAGTATTAAATTTCGCTATTACTTGCAAAGCGGTATAAACTTATTTCTTGAGGTTGACTGATCTAGACTCCACATTCCTGTCTCCTTCGGGATAACTTCGAATGGAAACCAGATTTTTTTCATACAAAACTAGCGGCCAATCTTGACTATCAGTACACCATGGCTTGCTTGATCGTCGTTCTTCACCAATGAAACGAAATTAGCTTTCAATAAGAGGACCCGGAACTTCCTATTTTTGGGGGTTGTGTATGGAAGGATAGGAACAAAATGAACACAATTGTAGGTTGTCACCTGATCTTGCTAGGAATTGGTGCTTTTCTCCTAGTGTTTAAAGCTTTGTATGTTGGTGGCATATATGATACTTTGACTCGAACAGTGGAGATGTGAGAAAAATTAGAACCCTTACGTTTAATCTAAGTTATTTACTAGGGATGGATCGTTAGCATGGGCCATTTCGAATATCTAATTGGAGGACATGTAGATATGTCTGGTTAAGTTCTATTTGTATCTTTGGTAGTATTTGACACATCTTAACAAATCTTTCACATGGGTTTTTGGAGGGAAGGGATCTGACAATTTAGAAAATATAATTGAAGGACATGTTTGGTTAAGTTCTATTTGTATCTTTGGTAGTATTTGACACATCTTAACAAATCTTTCGCATGGATTCTTGGAGGGAAGGGGTGGATTGTTAACATGGACAATTTAGAAGATCTAATTGGAGGACATGTTTGGTTAAGTTTCATTTGTATCTTTGGCAGTATCTGGCACATCTTAACAAAATCTTTCACATGGGTTTTGGAGGTAAGGGATGAATTGTTAGCATGGACAATTTAGAAGATCTAATTGGAGCACATGTGTGGTTAAGTTTCATTTGTATCTTTGGTAGTACTTGGCACGTCTTAACAAAACCTTTCTCATGGATTTTTGGAGGGAAGGGATGGATTATTAGCATGAACAATTTAGAAAATCTAATTAGAGGACATGTGTGGTTAAGTTTCATTTGTATCTTTGGTAGTATTTGACACATCTTAACAAATCTTTTGCATGGAGGGAAGGGATGGATTGTTAGGATGGACAATTTAGAAGATCTAATTGGAGGACATGTGTGGTTAAGTTTCATTTACATCTTTTTGATAGTACTTGACACATCTTAACAAAATCTTTTGCATGGGTCTTGGAGGCAACGAATGGATTGTTAGCATGGACAATTTAGAAGATCTACTTGGAGGACATGTGTGATTAAGTTCCATTTATATCTTTGGTAATATTTGATGCATCTTAACAACACCTTTCACATGAAATAAAAGTTTCACACGTCTACAGGGAAGCTAACAGCGTGGCGGATTACTTTGTGAATGAAGGGGTAAGGAAACAAGAATTGAACATGTGGCAGAATTGTAGGGACTTGAGAGCTAAAGTTAGGGCCTTACTAGATTATGATGTTACGCATGGGAAAGAGGCAAATACATTTAATGATTAAAGGGAAAGGGGCTAAGTACATCGAAATCAAGAGATTTGATGGGGTCGCGTCATATTACTTAGCTGGGAAGAAAAAGCAACACGCTTTGTGGGTACATTGGAATGGCTGTGTAAATTTGCAACAGGTGCTCGGCGCTGGTAGAGACTGCAATAAGGTGCAAACGAAAATGGGGGGGACAGAAAAAGAGTTGGGCCAAAAAGCTATGAGGTGCACACTAGGAATGATAAGGTCTGGAAGCAAATTGTAAGAGGTGGGCTGGTTCCATTTCTGGAAAAACTTCATGGGCCTAATACTATGGCCACGGACTATTTTGAGAAGAACTGGAACAATGGTGAAATAATCCTCTTTGGGAGAAAGGTGAAACTGTATGAGCAAATTATAGGGGAGGTGACTAGAATGTCCACTGAAGGTGTGAAGTTTTATCACGACAAAAGTTTTCTGATGAGGCGGTAATCAAATTCCCTAAGAAGGATAAGGAGAAATTGAAATTGGTTAAAATTTCCAACAGCTATTTTGAAATTGACACCATCAAGGCGTTGTGGAGAAAGGTGCTCCGTGTTATTATGGAGTATATCACCCTGGACGAGAGATTCGCCAGAGTTTATGGTCATCATTTTGCCATTCTTAACCACTTTCGCCATAAGGTACGAATTTCTCTGCCTCACTATTTGTTCTTTCGTTGAGCAATAGCCTTGGGGACCATAAGAAAAATCCCAGGAGATACCCTATTATTCATCCTGGTCTTATTAGGTTAATATATGAACACTATCAAAGCATGTCAGCTTTATCCAAACCTGTTGCCTCCACGACGTTTGAGGACTATGACACGGATAGTGGGGGTTCGGAGAATCAACCTTACCAGGAGAGAATTGTTGAAGCCCACCCGTCCTCTGAGCTGTCTGGTAAGAAAACCCAGCTTAGAAAACCCCAACTTGCTAAAGTTAACCCTGAGACCTACCCCGACTACCATATCCCCTTAAAAAATCCCGCTCTCAAGGGCTCCCCTACCAACAAGTTGGTTTCCTACTCTGCAAACTCTTTGGAGGAAAAAGCCGAGAACCCTAAAGTTAGCAGAAACTCTGTGCCCTCCCCTCCTGCCTCTTTCAGAGTTGATGGTACCATATTTCCTAGCTCCCCCAACTCGAATGATGTTAACCTCATCTTAGACTGGGTTCAGTCTGGCGATATTCTTACCTCTGCAAGAAATGGCATTGATGACATTTTCAGGGTTTTGATTTAATGGGCCTATCAAGAAATTAATGATCTTAATCAAAGAAATAGGGATCTTTATAGCAAGTTGGAGGAACTGGAACTAAAATTGGTCACTCTCAGCAATGAAGAAGGAAAACAGAAAAAGAACAATACTGGAACGGGAGAAGGTGACATTGAGGATAAGTACAAGACTCTTGAAGCTGAAATGGTCAAAATAAAAATAACATGAAAACTGTTGTGGAACAAAACCATAAAATGGCTAGGCATAATGCCATCATCATCAATGCAATGTCTAAAAAACTGGAAAAGACACAATAGGGTTCGTTGGTCGTTGACCTGGAAGAGGACAAGGATAAAAGCAAGAACAAGGACCAAGGTATTTTGAAAAGGACCCATGCCAACCTTAAAAGGAAAGCGCCTCCTACTACCCAGATGGTTCAGATTTTAAAGAGGGGGTTCAAGATATGAACGATTTGGAAGCTAAGACTACGGATTTATTAAAGGCCCAAATTTAGTTGTTGCTGGCATTTTGTCTGGTTTTTTTGGTTTTGTGGCCTTCGCTAGCCTTCTTGGTGGCTGTGGACTTGTCTTGTTGTTGTTTTTACAGCCTTTCTGCTTTTTGTGTCTTTAACGATCTTATCTTTTCTTTGTAAACTTTGCGGTTTCAAGTCCCTGTAAAACCTATTTTTTCCTCTTTCAAAATTAACAACACCTTTCACATGGGTTTTGGAGGGAAGGGATGGATTCTTAGTATGGACAATTTAGAATATCTAATTGGAGGACATGTATGGTTAAGTTTTATTTGTATCTTTGGTAGTATTTGACACATCTTAACAAAACCTTTTGCATGGGTTTTGGAGGGAAGGGATGGATTGTTAGCATGGACAATTTAGAGGATCTAATTCGAGGAGATGTGTGGTTAAGTTCTATTTGTATCTTTGGTAGAATTTGACACATCTTAACAAATCTTTTGCATGGGTTTTTGGAGGGAAGGGATGGATTGTTAGCATGGACAATTTAGAAGATCTAATTGGAGGACATGTGTGGTTAAGTTTCATTTGCATCTTTGGTAGTATTTGACACATCTTAACAAAATCTTTCACATGGGTTTTGGAGGGAATTGGTGGATTGCTAACATGGACAATTTAGAAGATCTAATTGGAGGGCATGCGTGATTAAGTTCCATTTGTATCTTTGGTAATATTTGATTCATCTTAACAAAACCTTTCACATGGGTTTTGGAGGGAAGGGATGGATTCTTAGCATGGACAATTTAAAATATCTAATTGGAGGACATGTGTGGTAAGTTTTATTTGTATCTTTGGTAATATTTGACGCATCTTAACAAAACCTTTTGCATTGGTTTTGGAGGGAAGGGATGGATTGTTAGCATGGAAAATTTAGAGGATCGAATTGGAGGACATGTGTGGTTAAGTTCCATTTGTATCTTTGGTATTATTTAACACATCTTAACAAATCCTTTCACATGGGTTTTGGAGGGAAGGGATCATGGATTGTTAGCATGGATAATTTAGAAGACCGAAATGGAGGACATGTGTGGTTAAGTTTCATTTGTATCTTTGTACCTAGTATTTGATACATCTTAAGAAAACCTTTCACATGGGTTTTAGAGGGAAGGGTCATGGATTGTTATCATGGACAACTTAGAAGATCTAGAAATGGAGGACATGTGTGGTTAAGTTCCATGTGTATCTTTGGTAGCAGTTGACACATCTTAAAAAAATATTTGGTATGGGTTTGTCGCATGTTTGTATGGAACATCTAGAATCTTACTTATCTTATTATTTAGTGGCCCTATCTATCTTTGATTCCATTGCTTGCTATTTTGTTTGCTTTAACAATACAACTTATACTAGTGAATTACATGGACCTATTGGCGTAGAGGCCTCTTAAGAACAAGCATTTACTTTTCTAGTTAGAGACCAACGTCTTGGAGCTAGTATGGGGTGTGGCCAATGACATATTGGTTTAAGTAAATATCTTAAGTGTTTTCCTACTAGAGAAAATGTTTTTTTGAAGGGAAATATGTGTTTTTGGAATATGTGCATGCTCCTTGGTTGGAACCTCTATGGGGTCCTAATGGTTTAGACCTTAGTAAGTTAAAAATAGACATACAATCCTAGACGTCATTCTTGCTAGGGTTAGCCACATCTCATTTTGTTCTAGGATATTTCCTTTTTGTAGGTCATTTATGACATGCAGGAAAAGCTCATGTAGCTACAATAGGATTTGAGAAAGAAATCAATCATAATTTTGAACCTATTCTTTCCATGACCCCCCTTAATTAAACTATAAATATAACTAGATAAAATCATAATCTATCCAATTTATTTTGATTAGAAGGTGGGATAACAATATCTTTTGTCATTATTCTTTGACTAAATTCTTAGTTTCTTGGTTATACTATATATAGCCAAGCATTTTTCATTTTATGGTACAAAACTAATGAATTAATTTTATTGTTTTACAAACAAAAGAAGAGAGAGTTATATGAACCCTCGATAGTTTTTGAACTATACCAACTTTCAAATTCAGAATCATCAACCATTTGACCATCTCTCTCAAACTAGAATAACTCACTTTATTTTATCCCAACTAGATAATATTAACTATAGGGTGGATGTCATATATATGATATCCATATAATATGATGATAAAAAGATATCAAGGCATTTATTTAGAAATATATAATTCAAATAAAATTGGTTTAACAGCTAAATAGAGATAGACTATGACAATGAAAGTCAGATAGAGAGAAAAGAGAAGAATGAAAAGAATAATTATACAAGAGTTTTAGTTATCATGAGAAGCATGAAAGAAATCATTATTACAGATAGAAAGATTACTAGATGATGTTTTGATCCCATGAGTTCATGCTATAAGTATTAGATTGTAGAAGAGTCCATAATGTCTCTTGAAATCAACATTGGTTTGAACATAACCCATTAAGAAAAACATATATTTTCGATTTGACTACTCCCTTGATTTCCCCTACAACCACACACTCACACACAATGATACCCTTTAAATATTTTCCACCTAATGTCCCTTCTATTGACAACCCAAGATCATGTCCTCTTCTACATGTAACATGACAACATGAGCAAGGCCATGGGAAAAATAGTTTGACAATAATCTCAAGGATGTACTAGCCAATTCTTACTTGATGCCTTCCATTGTCATTGATGTTTGGAATAAAGAACATATTTAGGTGGAACGACTAGTTTCTCCATGTCCTTTTTTGGATGATGCTAACTTTTCCTTAAATCCCCCTTCAAAACCCCCTTCTTCCAGGTGAACCATATATTCACTTCAAACCTTATATGTTTGCAACCCCTAGCATAGTGACTTTCAAGAATACTTGTGTGTATGGATCTAGTGAAGTTGTACTCATGCTCATTATGACTATGGGGGATATCATTGACAAACTCAATGATTAGTGTGACACTGGAGGTAAATTAAATGAATCCCCACTCTTTTATGGTATTATGTATATAATTTTAATTATAAAGCTAGATCAATAGTGTTTTTCTTATTAAGTGGAGTATCCACAAAATAAGAGTTTTATAAATGAGTTAAAGATAATTAGGAAATTAAAGGATGAACCATTGAATCCATTCAAGGGTTTGGGAGAGGGTATATCTCTTGTATGTTCCACCACATTGAACACACCCAAGTGATGGTTAAATATGGTACTTAGGTGATTTGTGGGTAAATCAATTATCTATATGCTTGGGGCTTTGAATTTCATCTTGAAAATGCATCTAAGCCCAAGTATGCCATGTGGATTGAATTCCCCTACATGAACCTATCACTTTGAAATTTCCTTCATGACATATCTCACCAATTGGGAATAGTTATTTTCTATAAAATAGTTAAAGATTTGTGTTCATCTTCCATAAATAATACTTAATATTATTGTAAAATTTATGATCCCTCATGCACTAAGGTGCTAGATTGGAGAGTAATCTTGATATTTCTCTTGTAAGATTGATCCCACCACTTGAATTGTCTTCTTTGATGCATAAGAGGAGTTACATTGGAAGAAACATTATTTAGGAAGTTACAAAGAAGCATTTTAGTGCAACATCTTTAACTAGCTAAGTCACATGTAAGAGCATTTTTTGAGTGAAATTGAATACTCCAAATAGAGCACTTGGTTTAAAGCAAGTTGGATTCCTTGATTGTAGGGGTCAAAGGAATCACATGGAGCATTGGGATTTATTTCATGGGGTGGGGGACATGAGTTTAATTAGAGTACTTTGACCAAGGTTTGGGTACATGGTTTTGGAACCACTTAGATTATTTCCTAGTTTTCCTTGTGTTAAAAAAATTAAGAACTTTGCATTATGATTGGATGTGGTTTTTGGTGAGAGATACATATTTTTCATGTACTTTGATCAAACACACAAATGAAGATGACATTTTAACACAAGTGAAATTATCATTTTATTGTAATGACTTTCTTGTTTACAATATATTAAGCATTGTATTCTTGGAAGGGTTCTCCCAAAAGGGTTTACCAAGGAATATTTGGTGTTTCATGTATTAATATTTTTTTAATTCTATTATATTGATTTAAAAACCTATTTAGCATAGATTTTTTTTTAATATTGCCAATTCTATTTCCTTTCAATTGGTATTAGATATTTATTTCTTAATATATGTAAGAGGAG
>VDFB02067173.1:0-26843 GCA_007258455.2 Sequoia sempervirens
CTCACTAAGGACTCATTCACCCTATGGCGAATTGGTCCTAGCTAGGGCTCCTGAAAATATGTTTATGGGTGCTCTTCTATTGTGTCTGAACTCCCAAATTCTTGAAGCTCATATTTGGAAAGCCAAAAATAAATTTGTAGGTAAATTTCCATGATTTTGCAAGAATGGTGACAAAAAATGCAACTTTGACATCTTCACAAATTTTCCTCTTCAATAGATCTTCAACCTAAAATATGCAAACACACATCAAGACAGAAAAATGTTGTTTGTTAGGTGAAATATGGTTTTCCTTGTTGAAACCTCGTTTTGGTAATTAAAACTTGAAATGAAATAGAAAAGCATTAAGGAATGATGAATGAACAAATATAATGTTTCAACTCACCAAACCCTTGATTGAGCCTTTCAAGTAGGGTATGTGCAAGATCATCATGGAAAAAATAGGCCCTTAAGTGGCAAAAAAATAAGAAAAATCAGAGTTAGGCAACTTGATGTAAAAATTTGAATACGTTATCTATATTATTTCAAAAATAAGTAAGAATAGAATCTATAGCAAATTGAATGTAGTTTCTAAACTACTAGGTTTGTTTAAAGAAAAAAATAATCTATTTGGTGAAAATTTGAAATTTCAATGCAGTAGTACTTAAATTTCAGGGAAAAAAAAAGAAGTAGGTGTCTGTCTGACCACCCAGAACCACAATAAAATGATAATATTTTTTTATAAGATTTTAGATATATGTAGAGGACTCATGTCCCGATGTGATGCATATTTTTTTGTATTTTTTTTCAAATTAATAATTAATTATAAACTTTTATTACAACTTTTAAAAATTAAAAACTCATATGTCGACCACATTAACTTGGGGTCAAAGGAAACTTCATGAAAATTCAATTTTCTTTTTTAATCCTATAGTATACAAAGCATAGAATGTGGCCTTGTGTTTTTGGATTCAAAAAATCACAATCTTGTTTGAAAGCTATAGATGTTTTTCAATGGGTTTATTAATCAGGACATTAGTGAATTTGAATAGAAAATGAATAATAATTACTTATTAAATTCAAAGTAAAATATAATTTATATTGGTAGAAAGCTGAGAATCTCCTTTAAAAACCCTTTTTGTTTCATCAATTTTGGGTAAAAAAAATTCGTCAGCCACATCCCCATCATATTGCCACTTTTTGGCCCATCATGATCCTGCACATACCCAGTACTGAAATCTTGATGTTGATCTTGCATGAAATGGCTTCAATAGATGTGGATCTTGATTCTTGAATCTTGCCTTGAATCTTTGACTTGAATTCTCCGCTTAGATCTTGAAACCTACATAACAATGTGAGCATCAAAAACATGCATGATGCAACATGACTTTGACAAAGTGATAAGATCTTGATTTTTGTAATAAATCTTCAATAAGTCTACCCTTGAATGCCTTGAAATACTCTTCAAATAGCTCTTGATCATAAAATTTTCTCTAGGATTTGAACACTTGAAAATGTAGGTGAAACATAGTGAAATGACCTCATATTTATATATCTTAACATTAATTCCTGAAATTCAATTAATGTAGTACCCCTCCGTTTATGCTTATGTTTTCTGTTGATACTTTTTCATACTGTGAGACTTATGTTGTTTTGTTGGATACTTGGATCGCTGGTTTTGAGCGATGATGGATTATTGTGTGACATGATGATACTCTGTGTGATGTTTATTGCTTTTAGACATGATTTGATTTAGTGTAGATGTTTACTTTCAGTTGTTTATGGATATGCACATGTTTATGATGGACTAACAATATTTATTGAGTCAGTCTTCTGTGAGTGTATTGGTGTGGAGAACAGAATCGCATCACTCGCTTGCGAGTGCCCTGCGATATCTGTGATTTTCTCCGCACGGTGTGCCTGTTTAATGTTTTATATATATACATGTATGTACGTTGTTTTCTTGGTTGCAGGATTTGCAGGTACATGACACCGACTCCACCTGTGTAATCAGGTCTGAGCGTGTCAAGACTCAACGGAAAATGTTGAATGGGAGATAGTAGTTAGGTTTATCCTAGTCCAATCTTTAACCTTGGTCATAGTACTTAGTCAGTTTTCAGTTTGGGTCATAGGTTGTTTTGTAATGTGTTCTGTTGGTTAAATCGTTTTGAAAAGGTAAATGTTGGTTATTTTTAATGTTAATTATTGTGCTTTATTTATTGTTATAAAATTAATATTTAAATATAATTGAAATTTATTTACTTGATTATTTAATACATTAGTTAGTTTAATTAGTTAAATAGTTGGTCTTAAAAGGATTTAACTATTTAATTAAATAAATTAATTAATTAGATTAAATTATTAAGTGCATAAATTATATTTTATTTAAATAAATTAGAATATTAGAAAAATAAAAATTAAATAAAATGCATGTGGTTTGAAGATTTGATTTTCAAATTTTAAATTTAAATAAATATCTATTTGCATGCAAAAATTTAATTGGCAAAATTTGCCGAGAAAGAGAAGATATTTTTGATAACCTCTTCTCGACAAGTGTGCCAGTGCTTTTATGAGGTTGTTGGAATTTGGTTACGGAGAGGTTATTGTGGATCTCGGGAAAATTGCCAGAGGCTATTCAATTTCCTCACGGGGAAATTATCAGAAGCTTTTGCAAAATTTTCTTACTGTGATAAAATTGAAATCTTTGAGAAGTTGTTATTTCTCTGTTTATTTTGGTTGATTCTGGAATTGGAAGATCCTTCAAAGGATCTTGGTGGTTGGTGATTCTGGATTTGGTTTCTCGGAAAGATTTGGTGGTTACAGGATACAGAGGCTTCAAAGGCTACAGAGATTTTTAGCAAGGAAACACAGGTATTTTTCTTGTTATTATTATTATTATGAAAATTGTATCTTTTAAACAAAAGAAGAAAACTTGAGAAAATCTAAGATTTCTTGTTTTACTGTATTTTTCTTAAGAAAATTTATTACAATCTGTACAGTAGAAATTCCCAAAAGAAAAGAAAATTTTGATAAATTCCAGATGAATTTTCTGTCAAAATATATTTTTTTGTTCAGTTGAAAATCTGCTGTGAAATTGATTGAGAAATTCTTTATGAAATTAAAATACTAAATGGAATTATTTCTCAGATGTTTTTTGGGGAAAATCTGGTGAAAAGAATTTGTTAAAACACAGAAATTTGCTCAATCTGTTTTAGAAAACCCATGCCAGAAATTTATATTAACACAGTATTTGAATTATTGTGAAAATTATATATATATATATATATATATATATATATATAATGAAGAGAATTATTTTGTGAAATTTTAGATCAAAATTTCCGTCGAAAATTCGTACGGAGTTTAATATTTGAAAACAGTTAAATGCATGAAATTCCGCATCGAAATTTCATTTAAACAGGGGTTTTTATTGGAGATAGCCGCAGGGGGCTACCCCCACGGCCGTCCCCCATGGGGGAGGCGGCTGTGTGGGCAGCGCCCAGCGTGCCTTCACAGGCAGCGCCGGCGCTGCCGGCACAGCCGTGCCCTTCCATGGAGGGCTCGGCTGTGTGGGCAGCCGGCCCTGTTTAAACAGTGTTATTAATTTGTAATTCTTTTTTTTAAAATTTGCTTTTATGTTTTATAATATGTGGTTTATAATGTATGTTTAATTTATATAATATATATAATATATTTAGAAATATATTATAATATATTATATATAATATGCATTAATACATATATTATATAGTTATTAAATTAATTATTTGTTGAGATAAAAAAAATATATAAAAGTTTTTGAATATATAAATAAGAATATATTTGTGTGGGAATTAGAATATAGATTTATAATAGTTCATAAATAAGAATATATTTGTGTGGGAATTAGAATTATAGATTTATAATAGTTCTTCTCTTTTGTGTATATATTTTTATAAAAATAAATTGGTATGAAAGTGAATTATTGAGTTGTAGAAAACTAATTTTGTAATTTCTATATTACATTGCATGTGGAATGAAAAGATGTGAAATATAGAATTTATTTTAATATGAAGTTTGTAGAGTCAGGAAATATTTAAATAAAACAATTTCTTAGTTGCATTAGAAAAGATTTGTTTTAATTATGATTGATTTGAATATTGTGATTCTTGACTAAAATGAATGGATTTAGTATATCCAAAAGGTAGAATTGTATTTGCTTCAAGATATTTTAATTCGAGAATTGGGGAAAAGGGGAATGTCTTTAATAATCAAGTCTTCCAGATCAACTGGTAAAATGGGAAATTGTGCTTGTTAAGTTTAAGTCTCTTGTGTATTCTAGGGATGTGTACATGGCTTTTGCTTGGTGTTTAACACCTATGTTATGATCATTGATTGTTGTACGTTTGATCATGTTTGGTCTTCTTAGAGATTTTGGTTATATGTACGCTTTGTATACCCTAGAAGAAAAAACCTAGATTCCCGTGTTATGTTTAGGGGAGTGGCTAATTGTAAGGGCCGACACACAAAGTGGTGTCAGGGTAACTTACAACTAGTTAATTAAGTTAGTGATAATTAAATGACACATTAGATAGAGATTAAAATTTGTAACAAGATATGCATGCCTCGCTTATGACTCATAAGCTACTACAGTTATGAGTATAAGTCGAGAAGGCCTGGAATGGCAAATCGTTGTCTCGTTTCCTTAAGGGACATCCGATTCCGCAACTGTATGCAATAGGGGCCGGGTTTCGTAAGAGGTTACCAGGGTAACCCAAGGATTGGGGGCCGGGACCTAGGAAGAAACACCAGGGTAACCATTGCTACGTTGTGATGACACTCCACCTAGAATAACAATTAAACTTTGTGTTGTGTTTCTATCAATCGTCAAAATCTGGAAGCAATGTAACCAATAGTTTGTATGTACTAGTGTCTAGGGTTAGTAGATTTGGTCTAGGTAGCCTTATTACTATCTCCTAGCATGGGGGGTGGACCTACGGGTACCGCATGGTTGGGTGGAATGTGCACCTTACTCCGTTGGGTCCCCAGTTTGTTCGTAGCATTGAGAGCTTCATGGATGGAGAGCTCGCACATGGATTTCTTCTATACTTTCATCATTGTATATTGTAAACTTGTATTTGAAAACATCCCTCAAATGTATAAGAGGTGAACAATGTAATTGTATTTGTAACTATCATTGAACTACCTCATCAAGTTGGATGAGTATTGTAATATCATATCAATGCAATGTATGAAAACATGTTTGTACTTCATTATATCTTGAATGGAAAATTTATTATTATGCAATGTTTATTTTATGTTATGAATTATTAAGTGCAATGTGAAATACTTAAGTCGCTTAAGGAAAACTCAAAGTAGTGTAACGTCGTTTAACCTAAGAATGTATGCATTTAGTTAACATATTATTAATACTTTAAAAAAAAAATTATTACACCTTTATATCACTTTTGCAACATTCTTAGGTTATTAAGACGGGGCATTACAATTAACACAAGCCGACATTGAATTGTAGATTTGAAATCATTAAAATACCACCAAAAACATATTTTAAAGGGGGTTCTAAGTCTAAGTGAAGGCTCATTTTCTATAAGGTGAATGGATCCTAGGCCACTTACCTAGGACATACATTGCTGAATGTTAAACATTATGTTAAATTAGTGTCATAGGTTTAAGTGAGGATCCATTCACCCTATGGCGAATGGGTCCTAGTTCACTTACCTAGGAGACACATCTACCAAAGTGAAGTTTTATGTAATGGAATTTATGATTGTTGGATATTATCCCTTAGAATTTAAAATTAATTAGGCTTGTATTTGAACTAGAGGGGCCATTGAAGGAAAATTAACCTCAATCAATTACTAAAGCCCTAGATTAGTGTGAAAGTGTGAAGGTACACCTTACAACACTAAAAATAAGGCACAATTAAGTGCATTTGAATTAAAAGGGCCCTAAACTTAATGTGAATATGTAAAATATATTTTACAACACTAAATTAAGGCATAATTAAGCTCATTTATTATTAATTATCTCCAAGTTAAGTGTGAAAAAGGGATATTTTTTTGTACACTATAAAAGGTATTTTTATATTTTAAATAAAATGTTATTTACATGAGTAGTAGTTGTTGAAACATAAATTTTTTTGAATAATTTTATGTTAGATAAATTGACCTCAAAATGGTGCTACATATGCATTTGGTGAACACTTTCATTTGGAAGAGTTGTGTCCATATCTAAATTAGCTATAATGAATCTAGCTAGATCATATGTTTTACCCAAAAGAGGTTTTAGTTAGAAATATTTAAAATCACTTGTATTGATAAGTTGACTGAAAGTGTGACACAACTTTGTACTTTTACCCACAAACAATCATTTCCCCTAATCAATGTGAAATCCAATAATTCATTGATTTGATGATGATGATAGCATTGGTTATATAGGAATGATGAAACTGATAATAATGCAAGGATTGGGAATGATAGATCCTAATAATAATGTAATGTTTGGTTAAAAACTAAATAATGTCCATATTTTAGTAAGAGTAAGGATGAAATTGATGGATGCTTTTGGAATGATTTTTTCTTCCAAAATAAATAAATTATAATTTTTTAAACATAGATTAGCAATATCATCTACTATACAAATATTTTTTCATAATTTTTTGTTTTATATTTTACTTTTTATTAATTTTTGAAGTGAGATTAATTATAGTTTAGATATAGGTTTATTCCATAAGGTGCAATTCTTTTTTGTATATATGTAAAAAAAAAAATTACTAAAATAAAGATATCCATATCTAATGTGCATGTATTTTGGGTTTGATTTAAGAGTCGGGGGTTCTATCCACAAGGGTTTGACCTAAGAGTATTTTTTCTAACCCCATTCAGTGTAAATGAGATCAACTAGAAGAACAAGAAAATAGGAATATACAGCTTATAAGATTAGATCTATATGTAAAAATTGAATTGTAATTGTGAACCCAACCCAAATTGACCCTTAGCACAACATACAATCTACATAAAATTTGCTACACATCAATAACTAAAAGATTACATTTTTCAAGATAAAAAATAATTAAAACCAATAATATTTATAAAAACAAACATTTTTTAATCAACAAACTATGTACCTTTACATTCATCCCATTATATTTAATTCAAAATACATTAACCTATATATTAATAGCTATTTAAATAGATTTATTAATCTATTCAAATTGTGCTTACTTCAATGCATTTGATTCGATTGGCATAAATTAAGCTTGAAGGAATGTTTATTTTCCTTTACAACTAGATAATGACTCAATCCAAGCTTTTAGCATCCATTGATGATCCCCACGAAGGCCCCCCACGAATAGGTGAATGCAATCCCTTGATCTTATTTTGCATTAGTAAAATCA
Organism: Sequoia sempervirens; assembly: GCA_007258455.2. Lineage (NCBI taxonomy): Eukaryota > Viridiplantae > Streptophyta > Pinopsida > Cupressales > Cupressaceae > Sequoia > Sequoia sempervirens. The sequence goes on from VDFB02067173.1 coordinate 7,373, forward strand.
AAGCATTATAAATGCTTTCGTCATACTCAAGATAAAAATCCATTCTACCAACTTCGGTGTTCTTGAAGCAACTTCTATAACAACGATTTTATATACAATTATAAATACTGAAATTGTAAGAGTCAATGTGCAATACTGTTGTGTATGGTACGACGTGGATAGATATCTGAGATACCCAAAAGTTTGTAAAAATGATCGATTATTTGAAGAACGAAATGTAAAATTTGACTGTTACGTGCATTATATAAATAGCTTGTAAAAACTACAGATAATTGAAGAATGGGATTTAGAATCGGATTGTTACGTGCATTATATCTAATGTTCAAATCATTGTGATTTTGACTTAAACAGCACGTTTTAACATGTTTGAGTGGTCAGTGTTGTAAAGGGGCCGTCTGATAAATACAATGAATAACATTAATAGTTCTCTATACAAACAGATAACTTTTACATTGATCTAGTCCTTTCCAACCGGCTATTATTCAAGAAATTCTTTGGTAATAATTGAGTTTACTGTCTTATCCTTGAATGATGCCATTCATAATTATATGTTAAATCAGAGTTTTACGATTTGATTTGGCTTCACGCTTTCTATCAAAATTTAATCTTATCTTAACAAGATAAAAGTGAATGACTATTCATAAGAAAAGATTTTGACTTAAACAACACACTTCATATTTTATATTTTGACGTGTTCAAATGACCAGCCCATAAAAGAACTGTCTGATAAATACAACGAATAAATCAATAATTCTCTATACAACCAGATAACTTTCACACTGATCCGATCCTTCCAACTGACTATTATTCAAGAAACCCTGTGGTAATAATTGAATTTGCTGACTTATCCTTGAATGATGCCATTCGCAACTAATTGTCAAATCGCAGTTTTACGATCTGATTCGGCTTCGCGCGTTCTATCAAGTTTAATCTTATCCTAATGGCTTAGGAATGAAGTTTCGATATATTTGCTTTACACGCCATATTAAGGTTTGGATATATATTAATTGCTTTGCACGCCGTTCAAGCATCGGATATATCTTATTAATGAGGATAAGTTTTCGACGTAAACTCCATGTCACTAAATGTCATTCAAGTGTACGTTTTGCTTGTGAATCACGGTAAAAATACAAAGAAAAGATATGGATGGAAGTCACGTCTGATACAGAGTGGAAACAAAAAGCTGAAATGTGCCGCTCCACTTTGGGCGCCACCCCGGAAAGAGGAATAATCCTGGAATATAGATATGCGTTCTGACGTGCTTCAACGCAACTTGCCTTTTCTCCCTCTTCAAGAAATACCTTGTTTCTAAAGATTTCATACCTTGTTTCTATAGATTTCTTTACTAAACAGGATAAGATCCACATTTTTTTGCGACGTTTCTTTGGACGGTTTGGCTTTCATACGATAGACTGAAAATGGAGGAGAGATATGGTCCCCACCATATCGTCTGAGACTAAAAATGTAGAGATATGACGACCACAACGTTTTCGTAGGATCAAGAATGGATTAGAGATATGGCCCCCACAATCTTGTTGAAGACTGAAAGTAGAGTATGTTAATAGAGGTATGGTCTATATGATGAAACTCTTTAATTGCTAAAAAATGGACGTTTCTTTGGACGGTTTGGCTTTTTGGACGGTTTGGCTTTCACACGATAGACTGAAAATGGAGGAGAGATATGGTCCCCACCATATCGTCTAAGACTAAAAATGTAGAGATATGACGACCACAACGTTTTCGTAGGATCAAGAATGGATTAGAGATATGGCCCCCACAATCTTGTTGAAGACTGAAAGTAGAGTATGTTAATAGAGGTATGGTCTATATAATGAAACTCTTTAATTGCTAAAAAAATGGAATAGAAATATGATCCCACAATAAACTTTTTGATATATATATATAATTTTAAATTAAAAAATAGTTTTTAGTTTATTAGAAAGGTTGAATGGTTTAAAGTTTTAAATATAAAGATTCTATCTTATTTTTGAGATCTTCAAGTTTTAAGAAGAAGTGATCATTTATAATGTCAGTGTAGATATTGAAAAATGTTTTGAATCTGTGAGTAACATTTTCTCACTAATATCCATCTTCCATATAATTATTTAATTATTCCCTAGTATCATATTCCTCTATTAATTTAATAATTCTTAATTATTTAATTAATTCGCTTTATCTTTATTCCTCTTTGGATTAATTTAAATAAATGTCAATTCATTTAAATTATGTCACTAATCATCCATTTTCCCTCTGTAATTGAATAAACAAGTAATTGCGCAGCTTGGTGTGCAATGGGTACACCGAATAAGTTTACACAGGTCCATTGAACATTCAAGTATACGCTTCCTTTGATCCAATGACGACTCATAAACAACATACATCACTTGAACACAATTTGGAATATTCCACAGACACCCTTAAATCCAACAAATTCCTTCGCAATAACTTTCACCTAAAAAACATACTCATCCTGTATACCTAGTTAGCTTTCCTCATATTGTAACATATGAATCCAATCTTACAAAGCACCACACTTCAAACAACTCAGATTGAAGATAGATATAAGCAATGTAAGCACACCCTCAAATCTGCAAGACTAGAAACCATATTGTGAAGAAATGCGGAGCAAAACCAGTTCTCTCAGATACTAATGCAATACATTGTTCACATACTTGTGAACACAAATTTCTCTACACAATGATCCAGAACCTGAAAATTTGGATATCATACTTCAAAATACCTTTGATCAACATATTTGAACCACATAAGTAGAACTTCAACACAAAAGAAATGCGAAGAAAAACTAGATCACTACTCTACTATACTGAACACCTCTCCAACACATTATTTCTTCTTTTATTCAAATTTTCTCAAAAGTACTTAAAAACCAAGCAGCACAAACACATTCTTATCACCAATAAAACTTCCTCATCACAACCAAACAAATTGCAACATATCAGCTCAACCATACATATCTTTATCAAAGCAACACTAGATTTTGACACTAGTGATAAGTTACTAATGACAACATAATGCAACAAATCAAAGCATCACCAAGGTTAACATCAATGCAATAACAACATAGATATGTTAAAATAAATGACAACACACAAGCTACTCATAGTTCCAATAATTGGCATACTCTAGTTACACACTCCTTTTTCTCAGATTTAACATCACCCAAAAGGTGAGGTAAGCCCACTTTAGTAGATAACCCTATTACTACTAGATAGGTTGTGCTTGCTTATATTGTTTGTGAACCAAGGCCTAGCAAAATTTTGTGGAAGAAAAATTACAATACCAAGAATTCAAAGAATCAAAATTAGCCAAATCTATTTTCAAAGTGTTTGTTCTGTTTTACAATCAAAACTAGAAATTTCCCAAAATGAAAAACCATATAGAAAACATCAAATTGAGACCAAAAACCAAAACATCACAAATGTTAACCAAAACACTACAATAGTTTAACAATACACTGCAATTGTCAGTTGAAACATCGCATTTGTCAGAAAACCTAGGAAGCCAAAAAATCTTATTTGTCTGTGCACTACAATTGATTGATATTGAGCAGGAATTGATTGGTCCTGCACTGCATTTGTGGCATTATGCACCACATCTATTAGTTTTAAATTTTTTGGGGAAATACCTGTGTATCCAAGTTTCAATTTCCTTTCAAATAGTTGTTGTACACTCAGGCATGAGACTTTTTTAGTCAATTCATTCCTTCCATTGCATTTTACCATTTACCTTTGCTTGCATTTCCTAGTTTTCATTTGTCATCTTGTCTTATCCATCACCATAATTGAGTCTTGAGATTAGGAGGCTTACAAGACCATTGATTAGAATATAATCACATATTTGGGTATCTTGACCTTGTCACATTTCATCTATCTTATCCTTAGGTTGGGCCTAAAACTCATGTGTCTAGTTTAGGTTCACCTTTTATCTAATATGAAACATAGGAAAAGGGGGGAGATGGATAGGAGACCTAAAAATGGGATGTGAGATGAGGTACCTATGCCAAAAGAAAAATGGGGTGTCCATCTAATCATAAATCCACCTTTACAATGTTCATTAGGAAGTGGGATAGTGCCACAAATGATTAGAATTGACTTACAACCCTCAAGGTGAGTCAATCTTAGGTTTGGAAACTATGATGCCTTGACTTCCTTATGATAGAAATGACTAAACAACAGTTTTGGGAGAAGAATAAAAGTTCTCTAATAATCAAATCTATGAGATCTAACACTTAGAACACAAATTATTATGGTAACACTATCAAAAATGACCATTAATCAATATATTTGAGAAGGTTAGGATGGTGTTTACCTAGCTCCAAAAGTGGTTTTCAAGATCTATAGTATGACAAGTTCACCTAAGGGAAAATGGGTCCTTGCATCCCCTTATGAAAAATCAAAATGTAATCCTATAGCTCACTATCTGCACTCTACTCTTGTACCTTCAAATCTTCAGTCTCGACTCTGGATTTGTAGCAAAACCTAAAAAAAATAAAAAAATTGTATGGGGGTTTATCGCAGTCAAACCCAAAATTTTATAATTCAACCTTGATAGAAAGATGAAAATATGATAAATAATAATGTGTGCAAGCCCTAACCTTAAGTGCATCTAAGGTATTAAGAGATAAAATTCAAAGAAACCTTATTCAAGTGTGTTAGAATAAGATCCCTAAATAAGCATGAAAAAAGACAAAGACCTAGTTAGAGAGAAGTCAAAACACTCTAATAAATCTGAAATCTGATTATACCTTGCTTTAGGTAGCTAATAGGATGAATATTGAAGATGGGAACACTTAGGAAACAAGTCATTATGTTAGGGAGAGGGCCAAGTCCATGTTGAAAAACCTAGAATCCATCATGATCCACCATTGGCATCAACCTTTAAATCATGAACAATGCTTGATCTTTCTTGGAAAAATGAGATTGAAGACCTGCAAAAACAAATGAAATGCTACTCCAAGGCTTCAACATTTATTTCTTGAATGGTCTCTCCTTGTTCTTGAGTGCTAATCTTGTGAATATCTTCTCAATCTCTTATTAATCTAGCTTGAAATGGTGAAAATACTAGGATTTATATGCTTCTTCTCTAATTTTTCAATTATTAAATCTCAATGGCCAACCTTTGCCACTTGAATTTTGAACATTAAAATGCTACCAAAAAACATGTTTCAAATTGGGTTTTGGAAACTAAAGGGGACCCATTCACCTTTACCTAAATTTCCAAGACTCGTTCATTTTTGGGCCTTTAATTCATTAAATGCATTTGTTTAATGTGTGTTGTGGTGTCAAAAAATGATAAAAATAGGCCTTGAGATGAATAATAAAGGGAATTAAGGGCTTATCTTGAATGGTAAAATTGCATAAAAGGGAGGACACTAAAATAGGTCCACATTAAGTGTGTAATTGTACTTTCACTTAGAAAATAATACAATTTTCTACACTACATTTAGTCCCCACTTTAGCAGCCATATGACACTACGTGTATATGCAATTACTTTGAAAGAAAATAATGCTTTAAAAAAGGATACTCATATGGATTCATTCACAAATGGGGAGAATGAAGCCTCCAATGTAGTCATCTACAAAACCACAATGTTAGGAACTACATCTTGCAAAACTAATTTTTTGGCCATTAAAAATCATCTTATCAAACATCTAAAAAGAATCAAATTCAAGGGTAGATGTATGCCCCCTTATTTCACTTGATTTATGGAGGTGGAATCAGGGTAGCAATCTAACCTCGTTGAATTTTTTTGTGTCTGATGGGAAACCTCCAAAATATGGTATTAAGACTATAATACCACATATTGATAGACAATAGACTAGATCGGGGATGAAATTATGAATCTAACGCAATAAACAAGATTGAAAACGGAGTTCTCTAGCCCCCATTATGTTGGTTTGAATAAAATATGCTTTAAATAAAATGTGTTTTCTTTAATAAATTTGACTATATATGAATGAAAATGACAATTGTAGCTATCATTTTGACATTTACCTTTTTAAAATTACAGTCTTGTAGAGAGGAGTAGATATGCGTAGCCGACGAGCGTACTAGCCCCCCAGATTGGAAATTTTACAAGAGGAGGTAGTGTGAGACAAGCTCTGACATATGATGAGTCTATTGTACACTCTCTTTTGATTTTCTTTTATGTTCTATACAATTTTTTATGCATTTTTAGATGGTCTAAGACCCCATCCAAAATTTTTGCAAAGCATCCCATTTTGGTGCAAAGAGTCCTAGAATGGATAAAGCATCCTAAACCCCCCATCCAAAAATGGCCCAAGTATCCAATTTTGGCCAAAGCATCCCATGATAGATTAATTGTACTTTTAATGGTTCTATTGAATTTTTTAGGTGTATTATTGATGATTTCTTCCATCTATTTCAGGTTCCACCACGTGCACAATAGTGCCTAGGTGGCCATCCTTTTACCCTTCTCTAGGAGAAGGTGACCTGACTGTCTGAGGAGGAAGAGATATTATGAAAAACAAGCTTATTTTGGATCTACCTCATGCCTCCCATGAGGTATCATGATTCCATGTTGATGGTGTTCATCAAGAGATGCAATGTCAATACACACACATTCCATCTACCTTCAGGTGAGATGATAGTCACATGGGAGGATGGTCACTAGATCTTTAGGATACCCATCCATGGACAAGCAGTCTATTTCAAGGAGGGTTGGACATACCAACAGATGTGGTGAGACATTCAATATTGTATCAATCACCTTGCAACTATAGAGCACGTGGGACCTCACATCGAGCTAGAGTGGATGTGTACTCCTACACACCCTTGTTATGATGTATTATGGTGATCACAAATTAGCCTTAGCATTAGTTCTAGATGGAAGAGGCGCACACTTAGATGAAGGAATCGTACATACCATTCGACATATGGAGTGACATCAGATCATCTATTCTTGGGTTTTTAGTATGTTATCTCATCTATACTACGATCCTTGGCATTTTATACATAGGGAGCTACATAACATCATGCAGTATACACTTTTAGAGGTGTGGGACTTTGAGCATATCACATGAACGAGGAAGATAGGTTATCCCATGGTAGTGGCTATTGGTTATTCTTGGGCTTTCATCTACACTTTGAGATGGATTTGGAAATTTGGGGATCTATGGTATTAAAGGGTTATGTTTGATCTGCTAGATGAGGATGACATAGTATGGAGGCCCTACAGGACCATACCGTAGTGGCCATATCTCACACATCAACTTGTTAGGATGTAGTGTTATAGGCTCTTGTTGGGGTGGCATGATTATATAGTCTTTCCATTCTACTATGATCACGTCATGAGGCAGTTTGGGCAGAGTTAGGGACCTCCTAGGCCATGACCTACATAATTGAGAGTAGCACGGAGCAGTTCCCATCTATGATACATCTGATGACCTATTGTTGGTGATGTTGTTTCCAATGATTCAAACAAGGATCTTGGCATGCCCCCAACATCAAATCAAGTTAATGCATTTTCCATGATAGCCTATGAGCAGTGGTGGATGGGAGCACAACCTGCGGTAGTCTTCCCTGTGTAGCACCCCATTGGTGACGTTGGACCTCTTCTAGGTCATGGAGAGGAGAGAGAGGATGGAACCATGGATAGGGACATAAAGGATGAGGACAAATTGGCTGAGATGGTAGATGAGGATAAGGAGGATGAGGGGGATGATGAGGTGGAGCAGCCGATGAGAGAGGAGCTTGTGGAGTCGATGGATATTATAGATGCCCCCGAGGAGAGACCTTTAGTTCCTCCCAGAGTCACTCGATCATAGTTATCAAGTGTTGTAGGAATAGTATCTCAATAATCATGGAGGGAGTAGTGGTGTTTACCTTCCACACTTCCTACTCATTAGGACCCTAATTGGTGGGCTGGTGACCTAGGTAATGATGTATTATTTTTATTATTTTTTAAGTTCTAGTTGTGGATTTCTTATTATATCATGTTCTAATGTAATTTATGTTTTACTTGTTGTAGGTGATATCTAGTGGTGGTAGGATTTATTTAGATAGATCATCACATAGATGACCCCTGTCCTACCCCCATAATAGGTTGTACAAGAAAAGCATGGGCCACCACCTATGGCAAGGCATGATGTAGACCTATTTGAGCCTTGGGTATGATGGAGGATTTCCTAAGAGGAGGCTATGATGGCCCTTGATGATTACAAAGTTTGAGAGGAGTAATTGAGAATTGCATTTTCATAGCTCTATGCTACATTTGAGGAGCTTTGACCCACCCAAGTTCTAGTTGAGAGCGAGTTAGTCGCTATCATATGGATGAAGTTCAAAAAACTACAAGGAGAGCTTGCTAGAGTTTAGGTAGATCAGGCGAGACTATGGGAAGACAGGGATTGCATGGAGCAGGAATGCATCACATTACTCGTATATGCAATTGCTATGAAGGGTGAGCTCTAAGGTCTATAAGAGTGGGTTAGTTCCATGAGTTGCACACGATCCATTGTCTCCCAACAAGCACCACCACTAGGCCCCAAGGGATCTAGTAGTCACAGGCCCACTTAGATGTACTTATGTTTGTATTATGCCACATTGTGTGATCATGTATATAAAATTTTATGATTAATATATAAGCATTTTGTTTCTATATGTGTTCTTATTTAGATTAGATGTTAATGTGATCTATTCAATAATATTGGTGTAGACTATTTAATAAATGTCTCTTGATCTAATTTTATATATGTGATCTATCTAAACACCTATATTTATTTAGATACAACATTTGGATCGAATGTAATCATGTTAAATTGAATGTTCTGATGATATAATTATGGAAAATTAAATGCATATAATAATATAATTTAACATAACGCACGTGAAATTGAATATCATGTAAAAGAAAGTAATAATCCAATTAATGAAAACTTAGTCTATAATTCAAGACACACAAGGAATACTTGTCAAGAATGAAGCAATGTGAGATAAACTAGAAAACTATCTACTAAATCTAATCAACATGCTTCAATATGCATACTATTCAAAAGAGATGTTAATTGTAATATCTATACAAATTCACAGTATTGATAGGCTCTTTAAGAGGTGTATCATGGGTATGTGCAGGATCATGATGGGCCAAAAAGTGGTGATATGATGGGTATGTGTAGGATATGTGGCTAATGAATTTTTTTTTCCCAACATTTATTAAACGAAAAGGGTTTTTAAAGGAGATTCTCAGCTTTCCACCAATATAAATTATTCTTTACTTTGAATTTAATAAATAATTATTATTCATCTTCTATTTGAATTACGACTAAAGTCATGATTGATAGGTTGATTGAAAAACATCTGTAGCTTTCAAACATTATCACATTTTTTTAATCCAAAACATGCTTCACATGCTATAGGATTAAAAAAAAAATCATGAAGTTTTGACCAAGTTAAGGTGGTTAGACATACGAGTTTTTATATTTTTTAAAAGTTGTAATAAAAAAATTATAATTAATTATTTACTTAGAAAAAAATTACAAAAAAATATGCATCACATCGGGACATGAGTCCTCTACTTATATCTAAAATATTATAAAAAAATATTATCATTTTTATTGTGGTTAGGGTGGTCAGACAGGACCTACTTCTTATTTTTCCTTGAAATTTAAGTACCTCTTGCATTGAAATTTCAAATTTTCACCAAATAGATTTAAAAAAAAAAAAAGCCTAGTAGTTTAGAAACTAAATTCAATTTGCTACAGATTCTACTCTTACATATTTTTGAAATAATATAGATAACTTATTCAAATTTTTATGTCAAGTTGCCTAACTCTTATTTTTCTAAATTTTTCGCTACTTAAGGGCCTATTTTTTCCATGATGATCCTGCACATACCCTCATCCATTTCTATTCATGTATGTACACTAGACCCATAGATCTCCTAAATGACATAAGGGCCTAGCCAATTTAGACTAAACTTTCCTTTTTCACCTAGGACGACATTAACATTGCATTGATTTTCATATAACACTAAATCACCTTTGTTATTTATTATGGAAAAAGCAAGTTTTCATGAGACCCGAAACCCATTACAATCCATTTTTTAAGGGACTCAAAACCTATCATAAGAATGCAAGCTACAAAAGAAATAATCCATAGACCATCAACATCTAGAAAATAACAACCACCAATAAAATAGCAATACAATTATAGGCTACACAAAAACAAGATTTGAAAGGTCCCTAAACCCAAAAACAACCAAGAATTAAAAGCGACCAAGAACCCTTTGTTACCTGATTTTTCACCCTCAGGCTCAATCAAGCAAGACATCTTTTTGTAGATGTTCATAAGGGCCAGATGGATGTTTCCATTGAGAGTTACTTCATGCATATGATGACATTTCACAGGGGATTCAGTTGAGAGGCCTGCTCTATTGGAAAAATGCCTCAATATTCTATGCCCAGCCTCCATTAGAGCCAGGTTGGCATGACATCTTCACTGCCTAGCCGACTGGCTGCTTGATCCTATCCGATTTGAACAGGTCGTTGTGACCCAGTTTCTGTCCTACCGAATGGAGCTATAGAGCCTATCGCTATAACATTGAGGCCTCGGTGTGACCTCCTATCGCATGAATTTCTTTGGCCGATAGGCCATTCAATCATGAGCTCGGGGGGACTCATGGCGACCAAGGGCTCGGGGTAACTTCAGGGACTCGGTAAAGGGTCCCAGCAAACGGTCGGTGTCTCTCTGACAGGAAAGAGAGCTTGTCGTAAAGCAAGTCTTTCAGTATAACAAAGTACACTCAGAGGGACATCCCGGCGATAAGAGAACGTCCCCCCGACTTAAAGATCCTTCAACATAACAAAGCGTTCGCCGAAATGTCCCAGTGATAAGGTGGGGTCTCGCCGACAGTTCTTTATCAACTGGTCTTGACGAGTGAAGGATGTCTCACCAAAGAATGAAAGGGGGCCTCGGTATGTTTTCCTTCAGAGGGAGTCTCACCGATTGAAGATGTCTCGCCGAAGTCGGGAGAGCTCAGCAAAGTAAGCGAGCTTCGCTGGGAAGTCTCGCCAAAGTCACAGGGTCTCCCCGATGATAAAAAGGAAGCATGTTCAAGACAAGTCTGGCCAATAAAAGTCTCTCCGGCACAAAGGAGGAGGGCCCTCGGTGTGACTAAGGGATCTCGCTGAGATGTCTCAGCGATTATGCAAGATTCCCCCAAAACGAAATGGAGCTCGGCAAGAGTCATAGAGCTCGATACAGAGTCTTGGCAAATAGAGATGGTCTTTCCGATCGCAAGGAGGCCCCACCAAAACATGAAAGGGCTCGCCAATAGTTGAAGATGTCACCCAGAGGTCCTGCTGACAACGAGAAGTCCTGGCGGTATACAAGGTGTTATTGGCAGGAGTCTTGCTGAACAGTGAAGCCTTCAGAATGAAAAAAGAGTTCACCGAAGGAAAAGGAAGTCTACAAGAGGTCTCAGCGAATGGAGGGTCTCTCAGCGACAAAAGCAGATATCGGTATGACTATGGGGCATCGCCATGAGGTCCTACCGACTTGATAAAGTTTCAGCGAAAGGAATGCAGAGCTTGGTAGAGTGGCGCACATTCGGGGTGACCTCAATCAACTCCTACCGAAGATGAAGAGCGTTCAAGGTGACGTTTTTCCTTCGGTAAAATGTCTCACCGACACACGGATGTCTTGCTGACTGCAAAGGAGCTCGCCATGAGACAAAACCATTGGGATGAGATCTTGCTGACCCGATAAGATCTCACTGAAAAGCCAAAGGAGCTTGAGCCCGGAGGAGAAGAGAAAGCTCGGGGTAAATAAAATGAGCTCACCATAAGCTCTCAGTGATGGCTCCATGCTATGCCAATACTTGAGAAAAGATTTAACCACATCGGGGAGACACGATTAGTGTCTCACTGATATGTGGTTCAACAGGGGAAGTTTTGACCACCCGAGGAGGCTGCATGGAATTCACCTAACCAATCAGAGAGATCTGAAGGTAAACTGTGGCAATCTAAAGAACATCAACAAGATGAAGGGCGACGGGTATTTGTCGCAGGCTTAGAGCATTCAAGGTGCAGTCGAAGTAGCTCAATAGGACATGATGGATCAAATGAATGCGATAGTTGCAAAATATCAGAAGGCTTCTATGAGGGTAACTCTTCACCGACACACACAGCAGGGACACGCAGGCTTCAGCATTAACTTCATCCAAAATATCTAAGGGTAGATCTTTCTGAGCTCTGATATTTTTGTAAGCCCTAATGGGCTAATATCAGTCTGTATATAAGGCATTTTTTTCCCTTTTGTAAATAGTTGTATTTATGCATTCAAGAGAGTTGGTGATTTTTTCATCAATCCTTTCTCAATTAATGTATGTTTCTGTAACTCAACTGGAGTCCTGAATACAACACAGAGTTTACCTTGGAAGCTTGTGTTCATATTTGTATTGATTCTCATTTTTGTATCTTTCTTTGGATTATGCAAGACTTTAACTATGTTTTTATAATTATGCATTTATGTCTTAAGGCTGTGAAATTGATCTTTCCTTCCCAAGATGTGTATGTAGGCCAAACCTGTTAGGACTAAAGCATTAAATCTGAAAGAATTCTTTCTAAGTGTGTGAAGCAATAGAATTTAAACTTTCAAGTGTATGTTCTCCCTGTGTTCATTTCGTGATTTCTCATTAATACGGTGTATCACCATAAGTTTAATTCCATCTTTGTGAACTTTCCTTCTCCCTTTCCCTTCAAAGAAGCAGTATTTTAGGTGATACCCAAAGGAATCCGGCCTTCTTCGGAGGTTCACTCCAAATCTTAGGTGACCCACAGCCTTGGAGTGATCCAATGTTTCACTAGAAAGCTCAGTTTTACAAACTTTGCATAGGGTGCATTTCTAGGTGACAACAGTTTCTGGCATGCCCGGTGGGACCGTGAACTACTTCTCAGTTCATGTTTATACAGTTTATTGCTGCTGTTTGGTGTATGCAGTAGTGGTTTCAGCCTTTTGGAGTCATTTTATTTACATACCTGGTGACTCCGAGCTCAACTCTTCTGGTTTTGCAGACCAGGTCTTGGTATGTCTCAAAATAATCTGTTAATTCTGAGTTTCCAACTCCTCGATTCAAAAGATGTCAAATATTTATGAAGATGCTTACTATTACCCTCCATATCATGAGTATGTTGCTCCTACACATCTATATCAGAGTGTATTGGACTTGCTCCAACAAATTGACCATACATTGTGGGATCTCAGTCAAGGTATTCACAATATGAAGATTAATGATATTAGTAAGATGCTTGTATGTCTATCTAAGATGTTGGTTGATATCAAGATGCAACAGGGTACTATTATGCAATAGTAAGAAATGGTTGAGCAAGTCTACTTTTATAATCAAGAAAGGGTGGCAAAAAGAGTCCAGTTCGAGGAAGGCCTTGAACAGGAAATAGCTGCTAAGGAAGAACAAATGAAACTGCTCTCTGCTAAGGTGCAAAATACTCAAGCTTACTCTGATTATCAGCACCAACTAATGGAGGGGCTACAAAGGAAGCAATTTGAAGAGAACCTTGCCCAACAACTGGCTGTAAAAGAGGAAAAAATGAGGTTAAAATTTTCCGAACAAGAGGTTCCCAAGTACAAGATTGCCAGCTTTAGGAAAATTCAGCCTCTTGACTCCCCTAGTAAGTCTTCTTAGCTTGAGATTCTAAGCTTTAAGGGATTCAATTCGATGGAAGAGAATGTACTACCTGAACAGGATCAGTCCATCACCCCTCAAGAGCAGCCCATAAATCCAGATGACTTGCTCCTCAAGGAGAGAATTAGCAAACTAAATCTAATGCATTTAGCTGTGGCATGTTACCGACTACAGCAAGAAAAGCTCAAACAGGAGGAGAGGCAGGAGCTAGGACAACAGACAGTTGAAGATCTTCACTTGCAGGCAGAGGATACCCAAGCTTCATGGGAAGAGGAGCCACATGAAGAAGAACAATTGGTCTATTTGCTTGATTAACTACCTGGTTATGTTGAGCAAGCTGAAGAGAACATGTAGGCTCCTATTTTACCAGTTGATTTGGAACACCCAAGGAATATTGCTTACTTTTTCAATGAGCTTCCTCAATTTTTTGATGAAGATCAAGATCTCACATGCATGATAGCATCTATGCTTGGTATGGAGCAAGTAAGTGATAATATTCATCTAGATTTAATGCAAAATTATGAATTAGATGATATCATAGAGGCTTTTTGTTCCAACATAGATGATGAACTAGTACTATATGAAAGGGAAGCATGTGATCAACCCATTCAAGTTGGTGAGACTATTGAAGAGGTTGTTGAAGATAATGCTTTGCAGCCTGTGAACTTATTAGATGAGCTTCCCCACTTTGTTGAGGAGGAGGTGTATTATGCCATGAACAAAGAGCATAGGGAGCCACAGTTTGAAGATTTGTTTTTAGTTATCCAACAGGGATATCAGATCCTTAGTCAAGAGGATCAGACTGTAGTAGCCAATGAACAACCTACACATTACCTTCAATCAGCATCTTTTCAAGGAAAAGATGAAGTCTTTAGAGATCAACGAGAGGCCAGAAAGGAGAGTTCAAGCTTTACCCTTACCAGGGGCTATCCAATCAGGTACTTAGCTCAGACGGAGTCCAATACAACACCAAGGATGAATCCTACACCCAAGCATGAGGGTACTGCTCAGGAGGAGCGCACTCAAGTTATGTTTCCACCTCATAATGGGAATGTTTACATTCCGTATGGAAAGGTTAGTAAGCCTGAATATGTTCTGTAAGAGATCTTGTAGCCATCAGTTGAATTGTCATGCATGCTTCATTTCTCTTTAGTTATTCTCTAGCATGGCAAATACTGTAAATTTGTTAGAAAGGGCAATTATTTTACCCAACCTGTCAATGGATTTGTTTGATCAATTTCTTACTGGTTAGTGTAGGGTAGGTTTAGTTGTATTTTTTCAAATTCCCTAAGTGTTGTCCCAACACAATAAGTAGTTTCCTCTCTATAGTTTTTTTTTTTCAATAAGTTTCCAAATGTAATAAAGAGTTACAAATGATTACAGTCATAGGCTGACTGTTTTTGATGTTTTGAGTTTTCCTAATGACTCCATGCCCAATGGATAATTCTAGGCTACTGGTCTTCATTTTTAGCAGGAAAACATCCAACAAAGGTCGCCAGAAATGTTACCTAATTTTTCACCCTCAGGCTCAATCAGGCAAGACATCCTTTTGCAAATGTTCATAAGGGCCAAATGGATGTTTCCATTGAGAGTTACTTGATGCATATGATGACATTTCACAAGGGATTCAGATGAGAGGCCTGATCTATTGGAAAAATGCCTCAATATTATATGCCCAGCCTCCATTAGAGTTAGGTCAGCATGACATCTTCACTGTCTGGCCAACTGGCTGCTTGATCCTGTCTGATTTGAACAGGTCACTGTGACCCAATTTAAGTCCTGCTGAATGGAGCTCCAGAGCCTATCACTATAACATTGAGGCCTCGGCGTGACCTCCTATCACATGAATTTCTTTGGCTAATAGGCCATTCAATCGTGAGCTCGGGGGGACTCATGGTGACCAAGGGCTCAGGGTAACTTTCGGCACTCAGTAAAGGGTCCCAGCGAACGGCCGGTGTCTCACCGAAAGGGAAGAGAGCTTGTCATAAAGCATTTCTTTCAGTATAACAAAGTACACTCGGAGAGACATCCCGGTGATAAGAGAACGTCCCCCCGACTTAAAGATCCTTTGGCGTAATAAAGCATTCACTAAAATGTCCCGGTGATAAGGTGGGGTCTCACCGACAGTGCTTTATCAATAGGTCTCGGCGAGTGAAGGATGTCTCACCGAAGAATGAAGGGGGGCCTCGGTATGTTTGCCTTCGGAGGGAGTCTCATCGATCAAAGATGTCTCGTCGAAGTCGGGAGAGCTCGACAAAGTAAGCGAGCTTCACTGGGAAGTCTCGCCGAAGTCACAGGGTCTCCCCGATGATCAAAAGGAAGCATGTTCGGGACAGGTCTTGCCAAAAAAAGTCTCTCTGGCACAAAGGAGGAGGGCCCTCGGTATGACTAAGGGATCTCACTGAGATGTCTCAACAATTACACAAGATTCCCTCGAAACGAAATGGAGCTCGGCAAGAGTCATAGAGCTCGATATAGAGTCTCGGCGAATAGAGACGGTCTTGCCGATCGCAAGGAGGCCCCACCAAAACATGAAAGGGCTCACCAATAGTTGAAGATGTCGCCCAGAGGTCCTACTGACAACAGGAAGTCCTAGTGGTATACAAGGTGTTATTGGCAGGAGTCTTGCTGAACAGTAAAGCCTTCAGAACAAAAAAAGAGTTTTTCGAAGGAAAAGGAAGTCTACAAGAGGTCTCAGCGAATGGAGGGTGTCTCAGTGACAAAAGCAGATATTGGTATGACTATGGGGCATCACCATGAGGTCCTACCGACTTGATAAAGTTTCAGCGAAAGGAATGCAGAGCTTGGTAGAGTGGCGCACATTCGGGGTGACCTCAATCAACTCCTGCCGAAGATGAAGAGCATTCAGGGTGACGTTTTGCCTTCGGTAAAATGTCTCACCGACACATGGATGTCTTGCCGACTGCAAAGGAGCTCACCATGAGACAAAACCATTGAGATGAGATCTTGCTGACCCGGTAAGGTCTCACCGAAAAGTCGAAGGAGCTCGAGCCCGAAGGAGAAGAGAAAGCTCGGGGTAAATAAAATGAGCTCGCCATAAGCTCTCAGCGATAGCTCCATGCTATTCTAGTACTTGCGAAAATATTTAACCACATCGAGGACACACGATTAGTTTCTCACTGATATGTAGTTCAACAGGGGAAGTTTTGACCACCCGAGGAGGTTGCGTGGAATTCACCTAACCAATCAGAGAGATCTGAAGGTAAACTGTGGTAGTCTAAAGAACATCAACAGGATGAAGGGTGACGTGTATCTATCGCAAGCTCAAAGCATTCAAGGTGCAGCTGAAGTAGCTCAATAGGACATGATGGATCAAATGAATGCAGTAGTTGCAAAATATCAGAAGGCTTCTACGAGGGTAACTCTTCACCGACACACACAGCATGGACATGCAGGCTTCAACATTAACTTCATCCAAAAGATATGAGGGTAGATCTTTTTGAGCTCTGATATTTTTGTAAGCCCTAATGGGCCTATATCAGTCTGTATATAAGGCATTTTTTTCCCTTTTGTAAATAGTTGGATTTATGCATTCAAGAGAGTTAGTAATTTTTTCATCAATCCTTTCTCAATTAATGTATGTTTCTGTAATTCAACTGGAGTCCTGAATACAACACAGAGTTTACCTTGGAAGCTTGTGTTCATATTTGTATTGATTCTCATTTTTGTATCTTTCTTTGGATTATGCAAGACTTTAACTGTGTTTTTATAATTTTGCATTTATGTCTTAAGGCTGTGAAATTGATCTTTCCTTCCCAAGATGTGTATGTAGGCCAAACCTGTTAGGACTAAAGCATTAAATCTAAAAGAAGTCGTTCTGAGTGTGTGAAGCAATAGAATTTAAACTTTTGAGTGTATGTTCTCCTTGTGTTCATTTCATGATTTCTCATTAATACGGTGTATCACCATAAGTTTAATTCCATCTTTGTGAACTTTCCTTCTCCCTTTCCCTTCAAAGAAGCAGTAGTTTAGGTGATACCCAAAGGAAGCCGGCCTTCTCTGGAGGTTCACTCCAATCTCAAGTGACCCACAGCCCTAGAGTGATCCAATGTTTCACTAGAAAGCTCAGTTTTACAAACTTTGCGTAGGGTGCATTTCTAGGTGACAACACCCTTAATAAACCATAAAATAGCCTATGTTAGCTAGGCCATAGCTAACCATCTTCTTAGAATAACCAAAGCTAAGCCAAAGAAGATAAACAACATAATGGTGTAAAACACCAACATAACCCTAATTTTCAAGAGATCCAACACATCCAAACTCCCCACCTCCATAGGAGAATAAGAGAACACATCAAACCCCTGGGGACCATTATCCAACTTGCAACACCATTCCTCCTAAATCAGCAACTCAAACTCCAACTCTATAGAAGAAGGCTCCCCTATATAGGAGAGGATGAGAGAATAACCCATACTACCAAATCCAATACTCTCCAACACACACCAACTCCACCTCAATAGGAAAAAGAAAATATGAAGAGCTCTTCCTACCAAGCCAACAATATCCAGATCCACCTCAATAGGAGAGGGCTTCACCTCAAT
This sequence comes from Sequoia sempervirens, assembly GCA_007258455.2. Taxonomy (NCBI): domain Eukaryota; kingdom Viridiplantae; phylum Streptophyta; class Pinopsida; order Cupressales; family Cupressaceae; genus Sequoia; species Sequoia sempervirens. The sequence goes on from VDFB02067173.1 coordinate 25,616, forward strand.
AGGAGAAACCTCCACCTCAAAAGAAAACACCAACTGTAAAACCTAAAAGAAAGAAACTTTAGTAGACAGGATGCACCCAACATCCTTTGACTATAGGAGCAACAAAAATAAGAAGAAAAATATAGAAAACACCCCAGCCATCAATAGAAAAAATAGGAAAATCTGAGCCTTCAAAATAAACATTTGGATAAGCTCAGCCAACATGAGGACAACAACCCCAACTTGAGACTTTAGAATAAATGATATCTTTAAAAGGGCCTTTGAGACAACCCCCACTAAATATCTCTCCAATAGGAGACCAACAACAAGTAGCTTCACACATATGGAGAAACATCTCCTCTGAGAAAGAATCACCTTGTTCTTAGGCAGCCACAAACCCAAGGCAACATCATACAACCAAGGGAAACAATCCCCTCTAGTACTGAATATAAAACCTCCTCTACACCACCAAGAGATCTCCAAGAAACTAGAGACTAGCCCCTTCAACAACATAATCTTCCATGGGAGGTTGAAGACAACTCCCTTTATGAGCTAGGAAAAGTCCTTCCTAAAATAGAAGAACATTTGAAAAAAATAAGAGAAAACCCCAAATACAACAATATCTTTAACAAAGAACAAGGTGAAGCCACAATAGTGGTTTACAATTCAAGTGAGGAAGGAAAACTCACAAAAAATGAATGCATGGAAAAAAACTTGATTTTAGGGGTTCGTACGAACCTATTGGTTCGATCAAACCCATTAGGGGTTCGCTAGAACCTAGGTTCAAGAAAACCCTTTTAATTCTTTCCAGCCAAAAAATCCAACAAAACCCCTTATAGAAGGGGCTTCGAATGAACCGAGGTTTGAACGAACCCCTAGGGGTTCGTTCGAACCCCCCTTATTCCTCATCCCCCCCTGAGACACAAAAAAACCTAGATTTTGGCACTTCAGAGCTTGGGTTGAGGATGAAAATGGAGGAATCTTCACAAACCCAACTGAAATCAGGTAGTCCTTGGAACAAGCTATCCAACGAATATAATTTTAATATGTTTTGGTTTTATTATGTATTTGGTTTTTTAGTTTTATTAAACATAGATTTTTCATCAAAAATGAAGGTCTTTGTTCTGCACATGTGGAAAAATAGCAAATTATCAAAACAAAAATTTGAAAAATATGAGTGCACCAGATATTGAAGTCCTTGATCCAACAAAAAAGAAAATGAATTTCGATAAATACAAAAAAAGTTATG
>VDFB02067174.1:0-16711 GCA_007258455.2 Sequoia sempervirens
TAATAGTAGTTGAAGCAACTGGCAATGTGAGATAGGATATCTATCCTAATAGAGGTGTTTAGTGATGATGAGAGGGTGGCCCTAAAAATAGTAAGTTTAGAGTATGCATTAAATATGCTAAAAATCTAGGCACATAGGGTGATTTTCATGAAACTATTGGATTAATGGTAGTTGAAGTAGACCAATAAATTTCATCTTCTAAAAAGGGAGATGATAATCACTTTGGAGGGCATGTAGAGGATCTTACAAGTGCTTACTCACACATTTGATTTACAGTTCATGGATGGAGGTGACAATGGTACTAATAGGGTTGTTTGGGAGAGGGGACATTCCTAGGAGTGGAAAGGATATTAGATTTAGGAACATGCTAGGGAATGGTTCCAACCTTTCCTTTTATGATGACAACTCTTGTTAGAATCATATTGCTACCCAAAAATAGTGGAAGGGCATTTTTCATTTTCCTAGGAGAATGTATAGTGGAGAAGGTACACCAATAATAATGATATGCATGAGGAGTGTGCATGTTGGAATATTTATATAGGGAACTACATGTGTCAATATGTAAAGGGGGACATAGCCTTTGTCACTCTATATTATTACAAGTGTGGGCATGTAAGAATATTACAATGTTATGTGTGATTGGAGATAGGATGGAGATTGACTTCAATGAACTATATTTTTTTGGTGCTAGTGGATAGTTTGATATAGACATGTGGGAAATGTTGAGAATTAGTAGATGGCACTACTCAAGCTAGAACATGTGGATGTTACCTAGAAACCTTGGAGATATGAAGAGGGGTAATATTTGAGATTTTTTGTCAAATTGCTACCTAGTAGGGAGATATACCTACTTTGATTGAGAGATACCATTTGAACATGCTACAACAATATTTTTTATTGCAAAAAGGTGTGCCAACAAGGCCCCATATTTTTTAGGGGTGAAAATGGAGGTGTTACTTTTAGAACCATAGGTTGACCCAATAGTAGTAGAGAAATATTGAAGATAGATGGATAAGGTGAATTGGGATGATAGGTTTGACATTGCTAATGTTAGGGAGACTATGGAATATAGGGATTGGTGGAGGTAGAATAGGATGGTACAACTAATAGTACCATATATGGCCTTATTGTAGGAATTGATCAAGATAGCTCCCATGGAGGTACAAAGATGAGTTGAGAGAATGGATAGAGAATAGGGGAGAGTATTATGGAGACATATATTGCACAAAGGAGGTAATGTGACAAGTCAAAAAAGAGTGGTAGAGGAGGAGGAGGTATGGGATGAGATTCAAGAGATGGACATAGAGGTGAAGGAGGTAGACTAGGGAAATTATGAGGCCCAAGGAGAGGAAGAGAGAGAAGCATAAGGAGGAGTGGTAACATCTTAATCTCATCAAACTCATTATACTTAAATGAAGATGAGGGAGAAAGGGAGAGGCTAGTCACTACCTCAAGCATAATCACAAGTAAAAACACAAGATGGTAGAGATTGGAATAGATTAAAGACTAGGTTAGTAATAATGATTAGTGCATATGATACAATAATTTTAGAGTGAAATGGACTACAGGGGGAGAGGAATGTGTTGTAGGTAGAGAAGGATAATTTATGATAGATAGAGATGGGATACAAGATTAATTGACTAGGGTACAAGGGGAGGCACAAAACCTAATGTAGGAGTGTTATCATATTAGAGCCATATTAGGGCCACCAATTATAATCCATGTTTTGATAGTGTTGACAAGTGGACATAGAGATACGTCATAAGCTCTATAATCAACCTATTATAGGTCTCTTTATTAGAAGGTAGTTTCAATAGGGAAAAGGGAAACCATTTTTGTGGAGGAATTGGTCTTGAGGGGTTAGGATCAATAATATTTGGAGCAACATCAATGGCTATGAGACCACTTATGGGGCCACCTTCACAACCAATAGGTTTAGTAGGACAAGGGTCTAGCCACAACTAGCCTTGTATGACTCAACATTTTGACATATTATACACCCTAGAGGCAGTATGTATATAATATTTAGCCGATTGGCTATTTGTGTGAACTTTGGTCAGAATTTTCATCAACCTTCCTAGTTTTTGAACTTTTCGGTGTCGGGGAAAAGGTGGCGGATTGTTTTTTATTTTTAAATAAAAAGTGTTTGGTGCAACAATAGAGAAGGCCAAGGAAATGGCATCAACATTAATTGTTGTATGGTTTCTATGTAGTGGTGATGGTTGTAAGTAACACCTGTCTTTAAAATCCTCAGAAAATAAAGTGAATGTCTACACAATTTTTAATAACGCATCGTTGGGTGTCATTCTTTGGGTTTACCTTGTTCAAGATAGTTGTGAGTGAGGAGGGAAAGCTTCTGTGAAGGTGCAAGTGTGATCATCGGCTGTGGAATTTCTATGAAAGTGGTTGGAGGTTATTTTGTGTTTTTTGCATGGGTCGATGGTTGCAAAAGTAGTATAAAAGTGTCGGTTGTGATAATTTTGTGCCCATTTTTTGTAGTCAATGGAGAAAGAACGAAGTGTAGAGAAAGCAAGCGGGAAGAGGTGTATTTGAAGGAAGCAGGAAGAGCTATGAGAAGAGGTACAAATTGAAAAACCATTTCTTGAGTATTTCTAAAATAGTTTATGTTATTTTCCAAAGGGCATTGTTGATTGTTGTTTTGTAGCTTAGTCTAAATTGTTTCATTTATGGTTTCCGTGTAGTCGCCATGGGTGGAAGGAAATACTTTTTTATTTTGCGATGGTTTGTTACTGTGAATTTGTGTCTTTATTGTGGGTTTTTCCATCTAGGTCACTATTGTAACCAATATTGTTTAGTCATGTAGTCGTGGTGGGTGGAAGGTAATATTGTTTATTTGTGTGTTGGCTTTTTACTATGAATTTGTGTGGTTTTTGTGGGCTTTTTCATCTGGGTTACTCTTGAAACCAATATTGTTTCATTGCGTCAATTGTTGTTCTATGGCTTAGGCTATTTTTTTTTTTTTGGATATGACTCTATTAGGAAAGAACTATATAGTTTGTTGAAACAAAAATTGTTTGATTTATGGTTCGTCTTTTGCGGCGATGGTTTTGCATGGGTTTCTTACTACAATTTTTTATGTTTTGTGGGTTTTGGCATCTGGGTGACTATTGATACCAATATTTTTTGATGTATAGCTTTTGTTTTGTGGGTATGGTTGTAACTCTCTAGCTTAGGCTATATTGTTTCATTTATGGATTTTTGTTTTGTGTCAATGGTTGCAAAATAGTTAATCTAGTGTGTTTTTTGTGAATTTTTCCATATGGGTTGTTGAAACCAATATTGATTCATTTATGGTTCGCATTTGTGGTGAAGGTTTTGAATTGATTTGTTACTGCGAGCTTTTTTTGTTTTGTGGGTTTTTCATGTGGGTCATTGTTGAAAGCCATATTTTTGTGGTGATGGTTGCAACACAATGAAATTGTTAGTGTTATATAGGTTGTGTTATTTTCTGCAAGGTAGTGTTGATTGTTGTCCTCTGGCTTAGGGTATATTGTTACCTTTTTTATAAGGTTCTATTGAAAAAAGGTCCTATATAGTTTGTTCACACCAATATTGTTTGATTTATGGTTTGGCTTTTGTGAGGATGATTTTGTATGGGTTTGTTACTATGATTTTTTAGTGATTTGCAATTTTCCCCATCTGGGTGATTGTTGATAACAATATTGTTTCATTTATGGCTTTCGTTTTGTGGTGATGGTTGAAATGCAATAAAATAGTTAATGTTATGCAATTCATGTTGTTTTGCATAAGGCATTGTTCATTGTTGTTGTCTACCTTAGGCTATATTGTTTCATTTATGGCTTCCTTTTAGCATGGTTGAGGAAAAGGTGGTGGATTATTTTTTTATTTTTAAATGAAAAGTGTTTGCTACACTAATAGAGAAGGCCAATGAAATGGCACCAAAATTAATTATTATATGGTTTCCGTGTATTGGTGATGGTTGTAAGCAATAGTTGTCTTTTAAAGTTTTGGAAAACATAGCGAATTCCTATGGAATTTTTGATAGGGCATTTCCCTATGGCTATATACTCTTCTGTAGAGTGCAATCAATAATAAGTATATATGTGCATCTAACTTCAAATATATATATATGTATATATGTATATATGTATATGTATATATATATATATATATATATATATGTATATATATGTACATATGTATATATATATGTATATGTATATATATATAGAGAAACCCACAAAGATTCACAGTAACAAACCAAAGTAAAAATATACTCATTTCTCAACAAAACCTTATCAAAAATTGAAATAATCTAGCCTTGTCAATAGCACCTTCTCAAAAATTAACAGTGACAAACCCATCCAAAAATATAATCCTTTCTTAACAGAACCTTATTGAAAATTGAAATAATATAGCCTTTTCAACAACATCTTATCGAGAATGAAACAATATAGCCTAAGACAGAGAACAATAATCAACAATACCTAATGTAACCAAACATAAAGTGTACAACATTAACTATTTTATTTTGTTCCAACCATAACCACAAAATGGAAGCCATAAATCAAACAACAATGGTTTCAACAGCGGCCTAGATGGAGAAACCCACAAAACCCATGCAAAATGATATCCACATAACACAGCCATAAATGAAACAATATTTCTTTTAACAAACAATATAGTCTTTTTTCAACAGCACCTTATCAAAAAATTGAAACATTATATAGCGTTTTGAACAAAACCTTATTGAAAATGAGACAATATAGCCTGAGCTAGACAACAACAATCAACAAAAACTACATAACGTCAAAAAAATTATTTGTTGCCAACATAGCCACAAAATGCAAGCCATAAAGAGAAACCCACAGAAAATTGACATATATATAAATATATGTATATATATACATATTAAAATATACTCTTTTCTGAACGAAACCTTATCAAAAATTGAAAGAATCTAGCCTTTTCAACAACACCCTATCAAAAATTGAAATAATATAGCCTCTTCAGCAACACCTTATCAAAAATAAAACAATATATCCTAAGCTAAAGAACAATAATCAACAATGCATAATGGAATCAAACATAGATTGTATAACATCAACGCATTGTTGATTGCACAAAGCACAAAAAAATGCACAGTAACAAACCAATGCAAAAATATAACCCAAGCTAGCATAGTATTTTCTCAATAGCGCCTTAACGAGAATTGAAACACTTCTCAACAACACCTTTTTGAGAATGAAAAAATATAGCCCAAGATACACAGCAACAACCAACAAAAACTGCATACTGTTAACAATTTTATTCTATTCCAAACATAGCCACAAAACAGAAGCCATACAAAGAAACCCACAAAGATTTACAGTAACAAACCGAAGTAAAAATATACTCATTTCTCAACAAAACCTTATCAAAAATTGAAACAAAATAGCCTTCTCAATATCACCCTCTCGAAAATTAACAGTGACAAACCCATCCAAAAATATACTCTTGCATGTGCATCTAACTTCAAAAATATATATATATCTATATATATGTATATTATATATATGTGTGTGTGTATGTATAAATGTATGTATATATGTATATATATGTATGTATGTATATATATATGTGTGTGTGTGTATGTGTATATATATATTGTGTCATTTATGGTTTCCATGTAGTCGCGATGGGTGGAAGGAAATATTTTTTGTTTTTGCATTGGTTTGTTACTGTGAATTCGTGTGTTTTTGGTGGGTTTTTCCATCTGGGTCACTGTTGTAACCAATATTGTTTGTTTATGCGTTGCATTGTTGTTGTGTGTTTATGTGGACTATTTTATTGCTTTGCAACTATTGCCACTACATGGAAATCACAAATGAATTAATATTTTCAAAGCTATTCAACAACAATCAACAATGCATGTATATGTACATATCCAATATCATATATATATGTGTGTGTGTGTGTATGGATATGTGTATATATATGTATATATGTATATATGTATATAAATATATGTATATGTATATATGTATATATATATGTATGTATATGTACATGCATACATATGTATGTATATATATACATGTGTATATACATGTGTATGTACATATACATGTGTGTATATAAATGCACACATACATATATGTATATATGTGTGTATACATACATGTGTGTATACATACACATATACATATAATATACATATGTATGTGCATATATATATATATACATATACATATATATATACATATACATATATATATAAATATATGTATATATGTATGTGTATATATATATATATGTATATATATATGTATATATATATGTATATATATGTATGTATGTATATATATGTATGTATGTATATATATGTATGTATATATGTAGATATATGTATGTATATATGTATGTTCATATATATATATACCCTTTTCTCAACAAAACCTTATCAAAAATTGAAACAATATAGCCTAAGCTAGAGAACAATAATGAACAATGCCTGATGGAATCAGGAATAGGTTATATAATATTAAGTATTTTGTTGTGTTGCAACCCATCGCCACAAAATTGAGGCCATAAATAAAACAGCATTGGCTACAATAGTGGCCCAGGTGGAAAAACCCACAAAAACACAAAAAAATCATAGTTACATAAAGCAACTGAATGAGACCCAACAATGCCTTATTGAAAATTTCGTAGGAATTTGCTATGTTTTCTGAGGTTTTAAACAGCAAGTGTTGTTAGAACAATCACCAATACATGGAAATCATTGCAACAATTAATGTTGATGCAAGCCAACGTTTAATTCTGACAACATTCTCTATCCACATGGCGAGAAATCTGTCACCCTATTCCCAAGGCACGCCAATAACTGCCTCCACCACTTTTCAATGTTTGCTTGCATCGGCTTTCGCTATGTTTCCTGGGGTGTATAATAGCAAGTGTAATTACAACCATCACCACAATATGGATACCATACAACAATTAATGTTGATGCCACAATGGCTTGCTCCTATACAACCATTGCCACTACATCGAGGACATGCAACAATCAATGTTGATGGGACAGTAGCAGAGCTCCTTCGAAAGTGCACATTTGATCAGCTGTCGTTGAGCTTCTATGAAGGTGGTTGGAGGTTATTTTAGTTTCTTTGCATGGGATGGTCGTTGCAAAATCAATACATGCAATCCATAGATCAAAGAATATTCATATTAACAAACAATACAGCCTTTTCTGAACAACACCTTATCTCAAATTGAAACAACATAGCCTTCTCAACAACACCTTATTGAAAATGATATGATGTAGCCTAGGCTAGAGTATAACAATCAAGAATTCCTTATGGAAATCAACATAAACTATATAACATTCACTATTTTTTAGCATTGTAACCATTGTGATAAAACGAAGGACATGAATCAGAATTTTTTTGCCTTGTACAACACCTTGTCGATAATGAAACAATATAGCCAGGGCTAGAGGAAAATAAATACATATGCCTTGTTGAAAAGAATAAAAATTGTATAAGATTAACTATTTTATTTTGTTGCATCCATCAACTCAAAACAATGGTACATACATTTTTGCACGTAGGGAATGATAGGCTATATTTTAAATGTTAAGGGAAGAGTAATGTCACAATTGATCGGAGTGATGGAAAATGCCTTGTTTTTTAGTTGTGTTTCACTTTATTTATCCTGTGTGCAAATATGTATGTATACCATACTAGATGCAAACAATATTGATACATACTAAGATGTCCTTCGAATGATAATTTGTATTTTAAGTGTTGTATGGAACATTGATGGTTGCATTGATCGTAGTGATGGACAATGTTTCTCCCCTATGTGTAGATATGTATGTATGTCAGAGTGGATGCAAACAACATTGATACATAGTGATTGCTATGCTAATTTTTTTAGGACATTCTTGGAATAATAAGTTGTATTTTTGTTGTTATATGGAACATTGATGCCACCATTGATCACACTGATGGACAATGTATGTTCTAGATTGGTTGTTTTAGAAGAACACAGATTATTTTTTATATCATTTATGAAGAGTTCTCTAAATTTTCCTTTTTTATATTAAATTTGTTTTCGGTCATATTCTAAATGTCCCAACAAAAAATTTGAAATATAAAAAGTTTGAAATTAAAAAATTAGGAATGGAGCTTGTTAGCCCTTGTTGGTTTAATTGAATCTTTGGTTGTTGTGTTGTCGCAATAGATCTTGTGACCAGCCACTAATGTTGTAGCTCTGTCCTTTTCAAAGAGCAGCCCCAACAATATTGGTGGACTTTCGCTCTCCCCAGGCTATTGGACAACCCTTAGGTGTCGATTCTGTAAATTTTTTCCTTGTTTACTTTTTGTTGCTAAAACTTGTATTGGTTGTTTTCCATGTGCATCTAGTGAAATGCAAGCATGCTTTGCTTGGATTTGCAGCCCTTCTAGTGTATAGTTTGACTTATTTATATTTGAGGTATTTATGTGGCCTTCACATTTTTGTTTGCTAGCTATTTGGGAGTAGTCTATGTGTAGCTATTTATGTGTCTTCCATTTTATTGGAGTTGCATATAACTTTATTTTGTTGTAATATTTCATATGCGACGTCCAGTGATAATTGTCGCATGCATTCTGCACAATATTTTTTTTATTTAGCCTGAGCCTAGTTGCACATGTATATATCTAGATTTAGACTTGTTGATAGACGTAATTGCATTTAAAGCTACACACACACACACACACATATATAAATGCATTATGAAGTATAGATGTGGGTAACTATGTATTTTGTGTGGTTGAAAGTACAGCTCTACACTAAACAATGCCTAATTGAAAATAACCTAAAGTATTGAATTACTGTGCTAAGTTTTCAATGCAACCTATTATTCCACCTGCCGACAAAATATGCATCCCATAGATGAAGCAATATTTTTGTCACAAGTTGTGCCAAGTGATGTTTATTTCATTTTCCCAGAAAACAACCATATGTGTCTAGATTTAAACTTATCTATATTTGTTCTTGCACCTATTGATAGGTCACTATTGGAAAAAATATTTTCTAGGTCTTTGTTGAAATCATCATTGTTTCATTCAAGGCTTTTGTTTTGTGTTGATGGTTGCAACACTATACAGTTTATGTTGTTTTCTACACTTGAGGCATTGTTGAATGCTATTCTATAGCTTCCCAATGTGCACCAACCACCTCTGCCACCTTTTCCACGGCTGTCAGAAGTCTTGCAATACAAGAGAGCTGCTAGCTAGCTAGGAGGCTGTCAATTTATATTGTTTTCTACAAGGCATTGTTGACTATTGTTCTCTATCTTTCTCTATAACCTAAAGCTACAGAACAATAGTCAACAATTCCTTTGGTAACTTTAGAATGCTAAATATTCTTGTGGCCATATATGTCGACTATTATATTGCTTATTGTGTGTGTTTATGTGGACTGTTTGATTGCTTTACAACTATCGCCACTACATGGGAACAATAAATTAAATAATATGTTCAAATCTATTCAACAAAAATCAAGAATGTGTATATATCTGCATCTAACATCAGATTTATGTATATTGATGTGGCTTTTGTTTTTGAGCTGCATATATATGCATTGCATGCATTGGATCCATGTGTACGATTCTGATGCTTGCAAATATATAAACACAAAAAAGTGTGTGTTTTTTTTGTTGTGTTTCATTTCTTTTTTTCTTTTTACAAATATGTATGTTTGTGAAATTATATGTAGGTGGCATTGATATATACTGCTCGCCGTGTTTATTGTTTGGGGAATTTTCATGGCAACATTGTTTCATGTATGGGCTCCATATATTAGCGATGGTTGCAATAATACCTTGCATTTAAAACTTACCAAAGTAAATGAGTAGTTTATGTTATTTGGAATAAGGAATTGTTCAATGTTGGGTTGTAGATTGGGATGTACAACATATGCAACAAATATTATAGCCATAGGTTTTATAGTAAGTCTAATAAGGCACATTTTTTTCACCATTGATCAAAGAGGTGGATGATGTATGTTCATGCTCAAGGGTTTGGTGAGAGCCGATGGGGCTCCATGACCCAATATGGTAGAGTGGACAGAAAGCCTCATTTTGTTGTGTTTCATTTCATATTTTGTATGTGCAGATCTATGTGTTTTTTACATTTGATGTAAACAATATTCATATGTTTGAGGTCCACCTATGGATATATATGTGTGTTGTCTACATATAGCTTTGGAAACATATATATTTTTATATATTTTCCTTTCTAAATGTATATGTAGACTATTTTATTGCTTTCCACCCATTCCCACTACATGCAAATCATAGATGAAATAATATTTTTGCAGTTATTCAAAGGTGTGTGTAGGATCATGATGGGCCAAAAAGTGCAATATGATGGGTATGTGTAGGGTATGTGGCTGAAAACTTTGTTTTACCCAAAATTGATGAAACGAAAAGGGTTTTTAAAGGACATTCTCAACTTTCCACCAATATAATTATGTTTTACTTTGAATTTAATAAATTATTATTATTCATTTTATGTTTGAATTACGACTAAAGTCCTGATTGATAGGTTGATTGAAAAATATTTATAGCTTTTAAACGGTATCACAATTTTTTGAATCTGAAACATGTGTCACATTCTATGCTTCGCATACTATAGGATTTAAAAAAAAATTGAATTTCATGAAGTTTTGACCAAGTTAAGGTGGTCAGACATACGAGTTTTTATATTTTTAAAAGTTGTATTAAAAAAATCATAATTAATTATTTACTTTGAAAAAAATTAGAAAAAAATATGCATCACATCGGACATGAGTCCTCTACTTATATCTAAAATATTATAAAAAATATTATCATTTTATTGTGGTTAGGGTGGTTAGACACACCTACTTATTTTTTCCCCAAATTTAAGTACTATTGCATTGAAATTTCAAATTTTCACCAAATAGATTTTTTTAAAACAAACCTAGTAGTTTAGAAACTACATTCAATTTGCTACAAATTTTGTTCTTACATATTTTTGAAATAATATAGATAACTTGTTCAATTTTTTACGTCAAGTTTCCTAACTCTGATTTTTCTAAATTTTTTGCCACTAAGGGCCTATTTTTTCCATGATGATCCTACACATACCCTCAACAATAATCAACAATGTGTATATATACATGTAGTTAACTTTGGACATATATATTGATGTATATTTTGTTTTGCAACTCCAAATATATGTATTGCATGTGTTGGATGTATATGTATATACATAGAAAAAAGTATGTCTCTTTTGTAGTGTTTTATTCTTCTTTTCTCCACTATAGATATGTGTGTGTGTGAAATTAGATGTAGACAACATTCGTATATACTCCTTGCTATGCTTATTCTTTTCATAGGATAATTACGATTTCTATTCATGATCTATGGTTTGTGTCCACTAGGAATGCAAAGTGATAAAATAGTCCATGTTCTTCATGATGAGTTGTTGTTGGCTACTTTTGTATCACTTCAAGGATAGTTGTTATTTGTCTAGGCCTCAATAGTGGTTTTCTCAATGTTTCATCTCACACTTAATATACAACCTTTCATTGTAACAAACCCTTATTGAGGTCTAGACAGGTAACAACTATGCTTCAACAAGAACATTGAGTATTTTATTACTTTGCAAACATTGCCACCACACAGGAACCATACAACAATTAATGTTGATGTGAACTGGTGTTTAATTTTGTTGGCCATCTCTATCGATGCACCAAATGATTTTAATTTAAAAATCAACATCCACTAGCTTTATCTCGATTGGACCCCCCCCCCCGCCCCGGCGCGTGATGCCAGAAGGCCCAAAAGATAGGAAGGCTGACAAAAATTATGACCAAATTTCACACAAATAGGGGGAAACCACACATCCTACATGTGAGTTGCTATAGTTACATGAATGGTGGCATCAATATTGCATCTAGCACTTAAAATACATCTTGTCATTCAAAAAATGTAGCAATAGAATAAACATAGGGATCAATGTGTATGAATATTGTCTACATCCACTATGACACATATACTTATCTGCATGTAGGGAAAATATATTGTCCACCATTGTAATCAATGGTGGCATCCAACAAAAAATTACAATAAGAAACCTATGCCTAATTCCCAATCGAATCAAACATAAATTGTATAACATTAACTATTTTATTTTTTTGCAACCATAACCATAGAACGGAAGCCATAAATTAGACAATCTTGGTTTGAAGACCGACCCAGAAGGAGAAACCCACAAAACACAAAAATTCACAGTTACAAACTAATGCAAAACCATAGCCACAAAATGTGAACCTTACACCAAACAATATTTGATTTTACAAACAATATAGTCTTCCCTCAACATCATCTTATCAAATTTTCAGACACCCAATAGTACCTTATCGCAACTAAAACAAAATAGCCTACCACAGGCCACAGAATGCAAATGAAACAATATCACAGAGGGTTTTTCTGATATGCACCTCTTTCCGCTTGCTTCAAGAAAATTTCTTCCCGTTGGCTTCCTCTATGTTGTCTTGTTTCTCAAAGTCTACAAGAAACTACATAGCCTAATCAATTTTATTTCATTGCAAACATAGCCAGGAAATGGAAGCCATAAAGAGAAACCCACAAAAATTCATAGTAACAAACCCATGCAAAACCATAGCCACACAATGTGAGCCTTGAACAAAACAATATTTGTTTCCACAAACAATATACTTTTTTCTCAACAACACCTTATCAAAATTTGAAACAATCAACAATACCTTATCGCAAATTGAATAATATAGCCTGCCACAAACCGCGAACCACAAATGAAACAATATTGCAGATTTTTTTTTTATATGCACTTCTTCCCACTTGCTTCAAACACATGTCTCTTCCTGCTAGCTTTCCTAGGAAAAATAGGCAAAAAATTGTTGCAAGCGACACTTGTCTTTTGCTTTTGCAACCATTCCCCCATGGAAAAAACACAAAATAGCCTACTACCACCTTTGGAGAAGTTGCATAAGGCTTGATCAAACTTGCACCCTCACATAAGCTTGCCCTCCTCACTCACCACTCTGATAGTAGGTATAGCAACATAATGACACCCAACAATACCTTATTCAAATATAGCCATTTCAATATCCCTTTTGTGAAAATGAAACAATGTAGCCTAAGCCAGAGAACAATAATTAACAATTCTTAATGGAGTCAAACATAAAACCCATGCAAAACAATAGCCATGAAATGCCAACCATAAATGAAACAATATTGCTTTTAACAAACAATGAAGGCTTTTCTCAACAATGCCTTGTCAAAAATTCAAACAATATAGCCTTTTCAACAACACTTTATTGAAAATGAGACAATATACCTCAAGCTAGACAGCAACAATTAACAAATCCTGAATAGAGTTAACAATCTAATTCCTTTGCAAACATGGCCACAAAGCGGAAGTGATAAACAAAAAACCACAAAAAAAATTGCAGTGGCAAAGCCATGTGAAAATATACTATTTTTCTCAACAGAACCTTATCAAAAATTCAAACAATATGGCCTTCTCAACATATTTTTGAAAATGAAACAACATAGCCTAAGGTAGAGAACAGTAATCAACAATACCTAATGCAATCAAACATAAAATGTATAACATTAACTATTTTACTCCATTGCAACCATAGCCACAAAATGGAATCCATAAATCAAACAATATTCATTTCAACAGTGAGCCAGATGGACAAAGCCATGAAATACAAAGATTCACAATAACTTACCCTTGAAAAACCATAGCTAGAAAACACAAACAATAAATGAAAAAAAAAAAATTTACAAAAAATATATTCTTTTCTCAATGACACCTTATCAAATTTTGAAACAATCAACAGTGTGTTATCAGAGATCAAACAATATAGCCTGCAACAACCCACAAACCACAAATGAAACAATATCACAAAGGGTTCTCCCAATATGCACGTCTTTTTGGTTCCTTCGCATACATAGATATATGTACATATGGCACATACATTGTACATCACTCTGATTAATAGTGTCATTTCCAAGACTTTTGTATTACTTTTGGAGTCATTGGACCATGCAAAAAACAAAAAATATCCTCCATCCACCTTCACATAAACTTCACAACAAACTGTTGGACTTTCACCTTCACAAAAGCTCACCCTCTTGGCATCAACATTTACTATTGTATGGTATCCGTATAGTGGCAATGGTTGTGCCAACACCTGCTATTCAAAACATGAGCAAAGGTGGTGAAAGTCTTTACAATTTTCAATAAGGCATTGTTGGGTGTTCTTTTGTGGCTTTACCTCCTTTCACAACTATGAGCTACGATTGTGAGTTTCTTTGAAGGTTGAAGTTCGAATGGCCTTTCCAACAGATGTATTAATATGTATCTATATCTATAAGTTTCTATTCATCTATATATGTATATTGTCTACATCTAATGACATGCACATACATTTCTACATGTACTTTTTTAGTCTGTATACTTCAAAAAAGAAAATTCTTACATATGCATCCAATGCATGATGTTGGATTGTATTTTTTGGCGTATTTGTTAAGTGTACCTTTTTTAGTTATTATTTCTACCAGGCTCAAGAAGGACTTGTTGGAATGATAGGTTGTATCTTAAGTGTGATCAGAAATATTGGTTTCACCATTGATCAAAGTGGTGGAAAATTTATGTTCTTGCTTGGGGGTTTGGTGAGAGCCCGTGGGGCTCCATGACCCAATATGGTAGGGTGGAGAATAGGCCTTGTTTTGTTGTATTTCTTTTCATAGTTTTTATTTGTTGTTTACCTACACTGTAGGTCTTTATGTTGGTGTTATATAGGAAAGCTCTTTTGATGTGACAAGCACTCCAAAGAAAGAAAAGGAAACAGATGTCCAGTCAACAGAAATTATAAGAAAAATCGAAAGTCACAATTAGCCATGGGTGTTTCACACTCAAGCCAGCGTGACAATTATGTCTGGAGAGTCTTGCATGGCAGGGGAAATTGCATACAAATCTGACAGTAACAGCTTGCACTTACCTTCAAAGTTAATTCTTGCAACTTTGACTATTGTCACTATTTTAACCCTTGTCTCTAAATTATAGGTCTAATTTTTAGTAAGAATAGTGAAATAAAATATATGAATATTGTCTATATCTAATTCCATGTACATAGATTTCTACATGTACTTCATTATTATGTATATTTCCAAATAGTAAATTCCTACATATGCATCCAATGTATGATGTTGGATTGTATTTGTTGGAATATTTGTTAAGTGTACCTTTTAAGTTATTATTTATTTCAGCCTCCCAAAAGGAGTTTTTGGAATGATAGGATGTATGTTATGTGTGATAAGAAATATTGCTTTCACCATTTATCAAAGTGATGGAAAATCTATGTTCTTGCTCGGGGGTTTGGTGAGAGCCCATGGGGCTCCATGACCCAATATGGTAGGGTGGAGAGCAGGCCTTGTTTTGTTGTTTTTCATTTCATATTTGCTATTCGTTGTTTAGTTGTATTGTGGGTCTTTACATTGGTGTTTGCAAGCACTTTATTGTCTTTGTCGCAATGTATGCATATGTATATGTATATGTATATATGCATGTGCAATAAAAAAATTGTAGTCCCAATATGGTAGGGTGGAGAGCATGTCTTGTTTTGTTTTTTTGGGTGTTTGTAAGCACATTTTTGTCTTCATCGTAATATGTGTATATGTATATGTATGTGTATATGTATATGTATATGTATATATGCATGTGCAATGAAAAATATGAAGTTTTCATATGTATAGATACATTTGCAAATACATATACATATATGTATGCTTTGGTTGTGGTTGATAAATCACTATTGGGTAAAGTATTTGTGTATGTGCATGTTTTTATTTTTTATTTTTTTTATTTTTGCACCATGTTTTATATTTCCAACCAACAAATCCCTACATATGCATCCAATGCATGATGTTGATTGTGATGTCTTAGTAATAACTATTAGAATGAAAGGTTCTATATTGGGTGTAATAAGTAGCATTGGTTTCACCATTGATCATACTAGTGGACAATTTTTGTTCTTGCTCGGGGATTCGGTGAGAGCCCATGGGGCTCCATGACCCAATATGGTAGGGTGGAGAGCAAGTGTTTCTTTGGTATGTTTCATTTTGTATTACCTATCTATTGATTGGTTGCATTGTTGTTTTTTTAGTTGGCGTACACATGCTTTTATATTTCCAAGTATCAAATCCCCGCATATGCATCCAATGTATGATGTTGGTTATGACATGTTGGCTATTATTCCTTTCAACCTCAAAAAGGATTTGTTAGAGTGATAGGTTCTATATTGGTTGTGATAAGCAACATTGATTTTTCCATTGATCATAGTGGTGGAAAATGTGTGTTCTTGCTCGGGGGTTTGGTGAGAGCCCATGGGACTCTAGGACCCAATATGGTAGGGTGGTGAACACACCTTGTTTTATTGTGTTTCATTTTATATTTTTTATTTGTTGTTTAGCTGCACTATGAGTTGCTAAGCTAGTGTTTGCAAGCACATTCTTGTCTTCATCGTACTATATGTATATGTTGTTAGGGTTAGAGATGTCATATCTAACAATTAAATGCAGATTTTATATAATAAATAGAGAAACTAAAACATACACAGAATAAATCATAACACAAAGAATTTAACGTGGTTCACCCAATCTGAGCTACATCCACGAAACCGCAGC
>VDFB02067175.1:0-17789 GCA_007258455.2 Sequoia sempervirens
CTCCCTCTATTATGATCTAGAGATAACTACTTTCAAATCTAGATCTTGGTAAAATAATTTATGCCATTCAAATATTTTATCAAATCATCCATCCCTAGAGTATGTTTCTTTTTTTCCTTCATCATAGTGTAAGTATTCTCTTTATAAAAATTTATGAATTTATTCTCATACTACCATGTCCAAGATTCCCAAAAATAAATGACATATATCCTTTAACATAATGCAATACTTCTCATGATATGTACTTATCTTAAATTTTAACAAACATTGGTCACTTACTAGTACCTTATGTTATTTCTACAATTGTGCTGGTTTTTATATTGATTTGGATATTCTAAAGATACTTATATTTAGTCTTGTATATATTTCTAAGACACTTCTCCTTTGTACTAGTTCTTTATCGATACCATCACTGCTTAAAAAAAGTCTTTTCATGATCAATGACTTACCTCTCTCTAATTTATTTATTGGGATTTTCCATATGCTTGACTCTTCATAAGCATTGTAACTCTTGTGCAACCTTTATGTCTTCTATCAATATTCCATTTTCTTTGGAAACATTCAAATACTCTATGTCCTTCTATTCCACATCTAAAATATGATCATATGAATGTCATTTCACTACATCTACCATATCATCCTCCATCTATCTAATATTCATCTATTTTTTTATTTCATTATGAACTACTACTTCCTCTTTGATCAATTTCTTCACTATAAGGTCTTTTAACACCATCTTTATGTCTCTCTTTGGGTTAATCCATCATCATTGTTGCATTAATCCATTAGGTTAAACCTTAAATCCTAAGCCCTAAACCTAACATATATCATCATTGCATTAATCCATTGCAAATTAGAAAGTGATATAGCAACTAGAGTTTTTTTAAACAATGATGGTATCGATAAAGAACTAGTACAAAGGAGAAGTCTATTTAGAAATATATACAAGAATAAATATAAGTGTTATAAATTCAAACAATGGTAGTAAATATATTTTAGTACCAAAAGAGATGGTTCATAAGTTAAAATTAAAAAGGTTAGAATATCCAAGTCCATATAAAATTTCACAATTGTAGAAATAACATAAGGTACTAGTTAGTGAGCGAGGGAGGGAGAGATAGATTTGAAAAGTAGTTATCTACCTCTCCCCCTCCTCTCTCTCTCTCACACAATCTATCTCTCTCTTTATACCTCTCCCACCCTACCTTTGTATCTAGATTCACCTACATCTCTCTTTATTCCTTGTACCTTACCTCTTTGTACCTACACCTCTCTCCCTCCCTCTTTCCCTCTCTCTCTCCCTCCCTCCCTCCCTCTCTCTATCTACACTCACCCCTCCCTCTTGACCTACCTTTCCCTCAATCCATCCCACCCACCTCTCTTTCTACCTACCTCTCTTTGAGGAAAATTTTGAACAATTAATTACGATGATTGCATCAATTACATGGTAAAAGTGATCCTTCTTCAAATATTCAAATATTAAATTAATCAATTATAGTGTAAATATGGATAACACTAATCATTTATAATTTCATGCAATGGATTAATGCAATGATGATAGATGTTAGGTTTAGGGTTTAGGATTTAAGGTTTAACCTAATGGATTAATGCAACAATGATGATGGATTAACCCAAACAGACATAAAGATGGTGTTGAAAGACCTTATAATGAAATATTTGACAAGGTACAATGTGTTTTCCAACACTGCAATAATGTGAGCATCTTTCATAAGGAAATAATTGATAGAGGATAGTGTGTTTTCCAACACTGGAAATAATTGACAAGGGACAGTGTGTTTTCCAACACTGCAAATAATGTGAGCATTTTTGTGTTCCAATCAAATGAAGAAAGTGAAATGTCATTTTTACTGTATGGAAGATATTGTCATAAGATAGGTTATATTCCCATGTGTTTATGAAAAAAGGGAGTAGACTTCACACTTGAAAGCATTCACAATATAAAGAAAGCTTTGCCTGAGATTTGAGAGGAAAATGAGGACTTTGAAAATGTTGAGTGCTTAGGAAGAGTAGTTACTACTGAAACTGTTGTAAATGCATAAAATATCTCATTGTAGAGAATGGATCACTATCATTTAGGGTTTTTGTCTTCCTATTAGAGGACCATATTCCTCATTTTCTATGATCTTGAATTGTATAAAATCTTTGGGGATGAAACCCTTCCAAGTAGCATAGATTTTTACATCTAATCTATGTAAAGTTGATGTTATCAATAGATAAAATTTTTGTGTACAAAATTTTATCCTCTTAAAGAATAGATCAAATGCATTTTTCCCAATCTACTTTATGTTCTATATCAACATCTAAAACAATATGAAACAATGGGTGAAAAAATAGAGACAGTCTCAATATCATGGACTATTATCCAAAGTATTACGAAGAAATTGAAATTCTAAAATTTTGGATTCACAAGATAGTGATAATTTTTAATTTTATGCATCATCCTCAAAATATACAAATATGCACTCAAAACATACCTAGATGGTTATAAATCACCTAAAGTATTAATAAGATGTGTATACTTTAACACAAAGTCTATGTAATAGGTAGGCAATAACATTTGTATTATTGGCGAAAGATGTGCCACAATTTTTTTGGGTTCATCTACCAAATTAATGTCATCATCATATGAACAAGGGGTACATCATTAGAATATAGTGACGAAACACTATCCCTTGTTAGTTATTTCCAATGTTAGAAAACGCACTGTCCCCTGTTAGTTATTTCTAGACATCTTACATTCTAATGATGTCCCTTGTCTACTTTTCCTACACAGGGGACAATGTGTTTTCCAACACTGCAAACAATGTGAGCATTTTTTGTTCCAATCATATCAAGAAAGTGAAATGTCATTTTTACTATAACCAAAGAGTTGTTCTAAAACTTGAAGGTGGAATTCATTACATAACTGGCAAGGGATAGCGTGTTTTCCAACATTGCAAATTCATAGGGAAATAATTGACAAGGGACAGTGTGTTTTCCAACACTGCAAATAATGTGGGCATTTTTTTGTTCCTTGTGGGAAAACACACTGTCCCCTGTTAGTTATTTCTAAACATCTTACATTCTAATGATGTCCCTTGTTGGAAAACACACTATCCCCTATTAGTTATTTCTAATGTTAGAAAACACACTGTCCCCTGTTAGTTATTTCTAGACATCTTACATTCTAATGATGTCCCCTATCCACTTTTCCTACATAGGGGATAGTGTGTTTTCCAACACTGCAAACAATCTGAGATTTTTTTTGTTCCAATCATATCAAGAAAGTGAAAAACACACTGTCCCCTGTTAATTATTTCCAATGTTGGAAAACGCACTATCCCCTATTAGTTATTTCCAATTTTGGAAAGTGGAAAACACAGTGTCCCCTGTGTTTTCCAACACTGCAAATAATGTGAGCAACTTTTTGTTCCCTGTTGGAAAACACACTGTCCCCTGTTAGTTATTTTTAGACATCTTACATTCTAATGATGTCCCCTGTCCACTTTTCCTACACAGGGGATAGTGTTTTTTCCAACACTGCAAACAATGTGAGCATTTTTTTGTTCCAATCATATTTCCAATGTTGGAAAACATACTGTCCCTTGTTAGTTATTTCCAATGTTGGAAAACACACTATCCCCTGTTAGTTATTTCCGATGTTGGAAAACTCTCCAAATAATGTGATCATTTCTCTGTTTCAATCAAATGAAGAAAGTGAAATGCCAGTTTTGTTGTACCAAATAGTTGTTCTAAAATTTTAAGGTGGACTTCATTACATTGTTGGTGTGTACAAATCAAAAACTTTTCATAAGGAAATATCTAAAAAGGGATAGTGTGTTTTCCAACACTCCAATAATGTGAGCATCTTTCATAAGGAAATAATTGATAGGAGACAGTGTGTTTTCCAACACTAGAAATAATGTGAGCATTTTTCATAAGGAAATAATTGACAAGGGACAGTGTGTTTTCCAATAATACAAATAATGTGAGCATTTTTTTGTTCCAATCAGATGAAGAAGTGAAATGCCATTTTTATTGTACCAAATATTTGTTATAAATTTGAAGGTGGACTTCATTGTATTCTTGGTGTGTATGCAACAATAAAGATTTTATAAGGATAAATTAATAGGGGACAGTACGATACACCCTAATATAGTATATTATGATGATTGCATGGTAAAAGTGAGCCTTTAATTGTTCAATTAATCATTTATAGTTTCATGCATTAGATTAATGCAATGATGATATATGTTAGGTTTATGGTTTACGGTTTAAGGTTTAACCTAATGGATTAATGGAACGATGATGATGGATTAACCCAAAGAGAGACATAAAGATGGTGTTGAAAGACCTTATAATGAAGAAATTGAAGAAAGAGGAAGTAGTAGTTCATAATGAAATAAAAGAATAGATGAATATTAGATAGATGGAGGATGATATGGTAGATGTGGTCAAACAACCTTCATCATAGAATTAAGGTTGTAGAGAGAGAGAGAGAGAGAAATAAGGCTGATTCATCATTAGTGCCTCCTTCTATATTATTTAAGATGCCTTCTCCTTTAGAATTTGAATGATTAATTATGATGATTGCATCAATTACATGGTAAATGTGAGCCTTAAATTGTTCAATTAATCAATTATAGTGTAAATATGGATAACATTAATCATTTATAGTTTCATACAATAGATTAATGCAATGATGATAGATGTTAGGTTTAGGATTTATGGTTTAAGGTTTAACCTAATGGATTAATGCAACGATGATGATGGATTAACCCAAAGAGATACATAAAGATGGTGTTGAAAGACCTTATAATGAAGAAATTGAAGAAAGAGGAAGTTGTAGTTCATAATGAAATAAAAGAATAGATGAATATTAGATGGATGGAGGATGATATGCTAGATGTGGTGAAACAACCTTCATCAAATAATTAAGGTTGTATAGAGAGAGAGAAGTAAGGTTGATTGGAACATCTATTTGGTGTAGTAAAATTGTCATTTCACTTTCTTCATTTGATTGGAACAAAAAAATGCTCACATTAATTGCAGTGTTGGAAAGAAAGAGTTACAATGCTTATCTATCTCATTCACTTTGGTCTACTTCTTTTCAAGTGTTTTCAAAGAAAGAGGCAAGGAGGGAGATAGAGAGAGGTATGATAGGTGAGGTAGGTATAGAGAGGGTTAGAGAGAGGGAGGGGTAGGTAGAGAGAGGTTGTGTGTGTGAGGGAGAGAGGGGGAAGGAGGGAGATAGGGAGTGGTAGAGTATTAACTGAAGAGATTCTTCATGTTCTTGAGAAGTTGAAGAAGGTGGATGTGCAATATATGCAATGGGAAAATGGTAATGTAGAAGTGGATAAACTCAAGAGGTTTTGTATTGCATATGAATTTGTGCAAGCAAAGAAAGTGAGAGATGATTCTATAGGTGGATTTGAACAAATTAAGTCAAATATTTTTGAACTTAAGAATTCCATGGAACAAATGCAATTGAAAATTGATGATAAGGAAAAGGAAAAATCAGAACTAATTGCAGAAAAAGAGAATCAGTTGGGTGGAGACATGAAATTATTATCTAAAAAGGTAGACAAGTCTTGTAAAGAACTTGTTAAAAGTAAAATTTGCATTCTCTAATCATAGAGACACTCTCAAATGAGAAAAAAGTGGCTACATCTTTTTATTTTGAAGCGGACAAAATAAATTCATTAGGATGTTGTTGTCTATAGCTACATCTTTTTATTTTGAAGCAGACAAGAAAAATTCTTTACAAGACTTCTACTTATTCAGATAATACTTTCATGTCTCCCCCCAACTGATTCTCTTTTTCCGCACTTACATTTGATTTTTCCTTTTCCTTATCATCTATTTCCAATTGTATTTGTCCCATGGAATTCTTAAGTTCAATAATCTTATCATCGAGGGCAATTGCTACGACATATTTTCCACCTAATACACAACACTTAATTCTTGAAGGTGTGTGTCCTAGGTTAGTGACGTAGGACCCATTCACCACCTAGCAAATGGGTCCTCACTAGGTCCTAGGACCCTATTTTCACATAATATTACACATTGTTCGAAGTGTGTCCTAGTTAAGTGAGCTAGGACCCATTCGCCACATGGTGAATGGGTCCTCACTTAGACCTAGGACACACACCCCCCCCCCCTCCCCCCCTTGGGATATGTTTTTTTGTGGTATTTTAATTATTTCAAATCCTAGATCTAATGTCGGCTTGTGATATTTGAATTTTGAGATTTAATGTTAAGTTATGTACAAATGCAAGGCTATTTCACTAAGTTTCATCTAAGCAATCCTATAATTTTTATGCAAGCATCCTAATAGAAAGTATATGAGAGAGAGAGGGGGGAGGAGAGAGATAGAGAGAGGGAGAGAAAGAGGGAAGGATGAAGATAGGGAGTGGTAGGGTGTCAAGGATAAAGGGAGGAATAGAAAGAGGCAAGGAGGGAGATAAAGAGAGGTAGGGCAGGTGAGGAAGGTATCAAGAGTTAGGGAGAGAGGGATGGGTAGGTAGAGAGAGATAGTGGAGAGAGGTTGTGTGTGTATGAGGGAGAGAGAGGGGGAAGGAGGGAGATAGGAAGTGGTAAGGAGATATGGTGAGAGAGGAGAGATAGAGAAAATTATAGAGGGATGGGGGGAGGGAGAGATCTAGCGAGGTATGATGGGAGCGATAAAAGGAGAGAGAGGAAATGAGGGAGACATGTAGAGGTAGGTAGAGAGAGGTAAGGTTGAAGGAATAGATGACGGAGTAGGTAGAGAGAGTGAGGAGATATAGGGAAAGGAGAGAGGGAAGGGGAGAGACAAGTAGATAGAGAGAGGAAGTTGGGGAGGAGAGATAGGTAGAAAGATAAGTGGGGTGGGATGTATTGAGGGGAAGGTAGGTAGAGAGTGAGAGGGTGAGTGGAGATAGAGAGAGGAAGGGAGGTAGGTATAACTTGATGTGTTTCTTATTTGAGTGCTTATACATTTTGTTACATCCCAAATTGTGACGTTACAATTTACCATCACTAGATAGAGTAAATGTGAATTCTAGAGGTGAATTAATGATGCTTGTACCTTGTTTTCAATATGAATGTTGTTTCATTTGATGTTATTCTTGGTGAAATACTGCATAAAGGAGAATAGAAGGTTATTGATTTGTGAAGAATCTAACTTTTGAAATGTTTCATGTATTCTGCTTCATTTTGAGCAGATGACTTCCATTATTGTGTCACGGTGTGCAGGTAAGAGGACCAATCCTCTAGGCAGAGGAGAAATATCACTCAGGGAGGAGCTTGGTCGGGTAAGCAATAACGAATACCAAATGAGCATACACAAACGTCAGTATAGGTTCTGAGAAACCAAGTCAGTTATGTTGGTCTAGATAAGTCATCCTTAGGATTTTGGAGTTATGTTTACTTCCTTGTGCTTTGCAAGTGATGATTACTTATTTGTCTGACTTACTGTGCTTTGACCTTTGTGTGGTGAATGATGTAATTGATATGTGTTAAAGGTCGAGTGGGTACGTATACACATGTATACATTGTGTACACGTATCTAAATGAATAGACATATCGATACATACGTATGTTAAGCAGATGGATATACTCATACGCATGTGTGGACATGTATATACGCATACATATGTATACACAAAAGTATATATGGTAAAACACACATTTATACATACACATCCCGCCTAGTATCTTTGATATAGATAATATTTCAAATATTATTGTCTAGGAGATTTACATATTTATTTATGTATAAATATATATATTAATAATGTGATATTAATATATACATAAATATATAAGGAATGTGTAAATATATATATTTATATATTTTATAAAGTATATGTGTTAATACTAAAAATTAATATATATATATATATACATTTATATATATAGATATATTAATATTTAGTAAAATACATATATATAAAATATGTAAATATATAATATTAGAATTTAAATAAAAGAAAATATTTGCAAATGTTTAAATAAATAAAAAATTGACTTTATTTTATAAAGGAAGGAAGTATTTGAAAAGTAGCCACCAGAAATATTGGAACTCAAAAGATATTGCAAAAGGATCGAACTTTTCAAAAAGGGAAATATTTGAATGCTAAACTTTTAAAAAAAAATTAAATGAAAAACAAACATGAACATTCCCATGAAAATGAGGAAGCTTTGTGCAGCAAAAAACGCAGGAAGAAGATTTCAAACTTGAAAGTAGGGGAAATGGCAACAAATTTCTGTGTTGTAGCAAGCAAAACCTTGACCTAAAATGCAGCAAGTAAGTCATTTGATTTCATGCGACTGGCAAAAGATGTGTACCTGTAGGTGGCATTTTTTATGTTTTGAGTTGAAGAATTCTTCGACTGCTAGCTCAATGAGGTCGAATCACTCTTGTAAAACATGACTTAGGGGTTATAAACATGCCATGTGACTTTTTGACTGAGTAAGCATGTCTGGTTGTCATTTAACATGCCCAAAATTGAGGATTTTGTTGCTTTTACGGCTTATAAATACTCCCCTGCTCTCCATTCGAAAGGCATCCTTTTGCAATTCATCTTGGACGTATTGGAGAGTTCTTATATTAAGTTCTGAGCTACTGCTGTGAGTTGATAATGCTGCTTTGCATCATAATAATTTTAGTGAGAGAATAAGAGTCTATATAAGCTACAATTTTTAGACTGTGTTAAATTATCTTAGGGAGAGGTGAATAGCAATTTTCCAGTGGAGAGGTTTAATTTAAGGAGAGTGTTTTGGGAAAGAGAGTTTCTACATTTGAGAAAGAGGAAACTTTAGTCTGCCATTTTCGTTTGAAAGCTGTTGTCAGAACTGTGTTGGGAAGGAGCTCAATTTTACAAGCATGTTATCTAAATTGGGATTTTTGCTTAAATTATCTTCCTTTTTATTCTTAAGTTGCTAGTTGCAATTGGTATGAAATATGTAAACTATTCTTAGCAATCAAATATTGTTTTGATAAGCTGGTAATGAATAATTGTTTAAGGGATTTCATTATAAATGAGGGGTAAAAGATTACTTGGGATATCAATGCATTTAAAGGAAAATGTTTGAGCAGGTCAATATAGTTAACTGATAGATTTAAAGGAGTTTTTATAGAAAATAGGGTTTAAAAGAAGGGAATCAATTTGTTTTAAAGGCATAAGGATAACTTAGCTTTATATGCATTATGCTTTGAAGGTATTGTATGTGCATTTGCTTGAAATTTATAATTTTGTAAGATCTTTTTATATGGAGAATACGTAGAGTAAATATTATCCTCTAGGAACGAAATGTCATCAAACTAAGTATGATCCTTAGCTTATGTTATTGGGTTAACTCTGACAAGCTTCACTCCTAGGATAAAGATTTCCAGAAATAGGAGTTAGGATATTAGAGACTAGTTTATTGACTCATTTCTAATAGACTGTTTAAGGTATTAAGTTTGGGGTAAACTGAACCCATTGAAGGACATAGCCTATGTGTAGAGTAAGATAGCCCAAAGTCAAATTGGCCCTAAGTAGTGTTTATGATAGATGAACTTCATTCGAAGTACTAAAAGAGAATACTTTGGCCAAAGTAGTGAAAGGTATGACTGCCACATAGACGTGAGTTAGTTGAGACTACACTTTTAGTTCATTGTGATCTGAGTACTAGTTCGAGATTGTGAAATAGCAAGGTTCTAGCTGTGTAGGACACTGCACTATGCTCAGTTGGTAATCGTTAAAGGATACCCTACCAATCTCTTCTTCGAAGGGAGGGCCATCTATCTAACAATAGGTGTGCGGGGGACCGTATTATAAGTCCGTGGTTGGCGGAAAAGCGCCCGAGTGATGTTTCTCCTCCACAACAAGCGGCCGATGTACCAAGATTTGAAAGGACAGACTCCTGGACCTTCTTACTTCTATTTGTGCAAAAGCTTACGAGCTATGTATGTAATTGTATTACTTTTGAACTCTGATTTATATTTGCAATGAAAATGAAATTCATGTGGAAACATATTGTAACTTGTACGTATTTATCAATAAAGAAAGGAAATTTTTTATTGTATTGTCTTTGTTACTTGTTACCTTTACATGTATAAAGTGAGAATTGGAAATTTTTAATTTACGCAAGGAAAAGGTCGTTACATGTGGTATCAGAGCTACCAGGTTCTGCACTGAAACCTATGAGCTCATTACGCAATAATGCGTAAACCTTGTTAGAAGATAAAGGTTGGGAAAAGTTCTTGTGCCACAACGGCAAGAGAAAAGAACTTAGAGAAGTGAAAAGGAAAAAGGAGATTCTTAGTAACTTATGTAAATTGGAATAAGTTAAAAGTTAACCCTAGAAAAGGAACTCCTAAATCAAAAAATATCACCTAGAATTATGGAAGTATATGCAATTAGGTTAGGCAGAAAGGTTAGGATGAATAAAGAAACCTGAAGTGATAAGTCAGGACGGTTTTACCAGAGGTTAAACATAGATTGGTTAGAGAATAAGCTGAATTCACCTTCATATTTGTGAAAGTCAACTTTTGTTTAGAATGTTCCAAACGGAAAGGGAATACAATGTGGCACTATGTGTCAAAACAATAGAAGTTGCAAAGGAAACAATGTTTTAAGTAGGAAAGAATATCAACCAACAAAGTTTTGTGGATATGGAGTATCCTCCATTTAAAGGATGTTAAAAAGAGAATGGAATTAATGAAGTGTCTTGTAACTTGTAAGTTGTTGATTATTCATTAGATCTCTTGTTGGATGACCCAAGTTATTGAAATCTATGGGATAGAAATCAATGACAAATCTAACTTTGGGAAAAGTATATTTGAGGTATGCCTTGAGACAAGGTAGAGGCAATGGAAATTCAACAACAAGGAACGACAAATCCTTACAAAGAAGCAAGAGTTTTCTAGGAGTTCAACTTTGAGTAGATCAAAGGTTGTGGAAATTCTAAGGGGGGAAGGAAAAGAGTGGGTTGATTTGAATTAAGTACCCCATTTAAAAAAAATTAAAAAAATAAAAATAAAAATAAAAATAAAATAAAATAAAAAATAAAAAAAATCCAAGGACAGTAGAGATCCAAGATATGGATGTCCTAAGATAAATGAGATTTATCTCTGCAAAACTTATAACCATTATTATATGGGAATTAAAAATGGCATGAGATCGTAAAATAGGTTTTCAACTAGTCAAAGAGTAGACTATTATTGGATGTAAAAGAACCTATGTACCCAAAATTTTGAAGAATTTGGAATGGAATGAGGAAACTAATGTCAGAGTTAGGACATTGGAACGACAACAAGAATTTTCGGATGAGAAACTACTATAAACTTGGAAAGATAGAGTGCGAGGCTGCACGAAAAGTGGCAAGGTAATGACTAGTAAACTAGGAAATGAAGACCGAATGTCATCATCGGTAAGAAATATATACTCTCTTGAGATTCCAGAGGAAAAATGATAGAACAAGAGACAGATCAATCTGTCTATGTTAGTATAACTGACATAATGTTCAAGTAGACAAACTCATCAATGAAACCAACGTTTTTGGAAAATTTGACTTATAGGATATTTGGTCCTAAATAATATATTGTAGACAAGTAGAGGCTTAGTAATCCTGAGAAATTATCTCCATTTAGCAATAATGATAAGGTTGTGTAAACCCTAATCATACTACAAAACATTCAATGGATTGAATGTGCAGTATATTATTATAGTCAAATAAGCAAAGATGGTAGAATAAGTCTTGAATGTTTTATAAACTTCTAAACATTGAAGCTGAACCATTATATGAAATAAAAGGTTAAAAAATCAATTAAGCTGAAAAAGGCTTAGAATTGAGTGAATCATAGACTTGATAAAATGTCAAAAAGGAGTAATAGATCGAAGTTATCAATGAAACTTTGTGGTACAAAGCTTACATATGAAGCAGTATCAAGATTTGACAGGTGTCTAGGAGTAAAGTTGTGCTCCTGATGAACAAGTAATCAAGTACAAGTACTTTGTGGTAAGGATAATGAATGTGTAAGTGGCGGATGTACTCGGTTATGAGTTATCTAAAAGTGTAAATACCAAAAGAGAAGAATTGGACCCACGATGTAGTGTACAATGCATCGACTTTCCTTTTCTATTTGGATTATGCTAAGGATAAATTCACGAACCAATGATTTTCGATCATTGTGTGTGTAGTGTGATTTATAGTTACTATTATAACTCGAATGTGTAAATATGTCAAAACTCTTTGGGAGAGTAAGTATGTGTGAAACATACGAGATTTCCCCATGCAATAGTGCAAACACTCGAAGCAAGTTCCAAGAAGGACAAGATTGCTACATAGGTTGAATGTTTTATAAATCTTACGCATTTTGTGAATTGTAAGTAACATTTTGCTTGACTTAAGCTATATGTTGAAAAGCTATAGATCATCGAGGACAATGATTCACAAGGGGGGAAGTATGTTACATCCCAAATTGTGACGTTACAATTTACCATCACTAGATAGAGTAAATGTGAATTCTGGAGGTGAATTAATGATGCTTGTACCTTGTTTTCAATATGAATGTTGTTTCATTTGATGTTATTCTTGGTGAAATACTGCATAAAGGAGAATAGAAGGTTATTGATTTGTGAAGAATCTAACTTTTGAAATGTTTCATGTATTCTGCTTCATTTTGATCATATGACTTCTGTTGTCGTGTCACGGTGTGCAGGTAAGAGGACCAATCCTCCAGGCAGAGGAGAAATGTCACTCGGGGAGGAGCTTGGTCGGGTAAGCAGTAACGAGTACCAAATGAGCATACACACACGTCAATATAGGGTATGAGAAACCAAGTCAGTTATGTTGGTCTAGATAAGTCATCCTTAGGATTTTGGAGTTATGTTTACTTCCTTGTGATTTGCAAGTGATGATTACTTATTTTTCTGACTTACTGTGCTTTGACCTTTGTGTGGTGAACGATGTAATTGATATGTGTTAAAGGTCGAGTGGGTACGTATACATATGTATACATTGTGTACACGTATCTAAATGAATAGACATATTGATACGTACGTATGTTAAGTAGATGGATATGCTCATACGCATGTGTCGACATGTATATACGCATACACAAAAGTATATATGGTAAAACGCATGTTTATACGTACACATCCCGCCTAGTATCTTTGATATAGATAATATTTCAAATATTATTGTCTAGGAGATTTACATATTTATTTATGTATAAATATATATATTAATAATGTGATTATTAATATATACATAAATACATAAGGAATGTGTAAATACTCATATATTTATATATTTTATAAAGTATATGTGTTAATACTAAAAATTTATATATATATATATATATATATATATATATATATATATATATATAGATATATTAATATTTAGTAAA
Organism: Sequoia sempervirens; assembly: GCA_007258455.2. Taxonomy (NCBI): domain Eukaryota; kingdom Viridiplantae; phylum Streptophyta; class Pinopsida; order Cupressales; family Cupressaceae; genus Sequoia; species Sequoia sempervirens. Next base: position 13,385 of record VDFB02067175.1, read on the forward strand.
ATAGATATATATAAAATATGTAAATATATAATATTAAAATTTAAATAAAAGAAAATATTTGCAAATGTTTAAATAAATAAAACATTGGACTTCATTTTATAAAGGAAGTATTTGAAAAGTAGCTGCTAGAAATATTGGAACTCATAAAAGATATTGCAAAAGGATCGAACTTTTCAAAAAGGGAAATATTTGAATGCTAAACTTAAAAAAAAAAAAATGAAAAACAAACATGAACATTCCCGTGAAAATGAGGAAGCTTTCTGCACAACAAAAAACGCAGGAAGAAGATTTCAAACTTGAAAATAGGGGAAATGGCAAAAAAAAATTGTGTTGTAGCAAGCAGAACCTTGACCTAAAACACAGCAAGTAAGTCATTTGATTTCATGCGACTAGCAAAAGACGTGTACCTGTAGGTGGCATTTTTTATGATTTGAGTTGAAGAATTCTTTGACTGCTGGCTCAATGAGGTTGAATCACTCTTGTAAAACATGACTTAGGGTTTATAAACATGCTATGTGACGTTTTGACTGAGTAAGCATGTTTGGTTGTCATTTTAGATGCCCAAAATTGAGGATTCTGTTGCTTTTACGGCTTATAAATACTCCCCTGCTCTCCATTCGAAAGGCATCCTTTTGCAATTCATCTTGGATGTATTGGAGAGTTCTCATATTAAGTTCTAAGCTACTGCTGTGAGTTGATAATGCTGCTTTGCATCATAATAATTTTAGTGAGAGAATAAGAGTCTATATCAGCTACAATTTTTAGACTGTGTTAAATTATCTTAGGGAGAGGTGAATAGCAATTTTCCAGTGGAGAAGTTTAATTTAAGGAGAGTGTTTTGGGAAAGAGAGTTTCTACATTTGAGAAAGAGGAAACTTCAGTCTGCCATTTTCGTTTGAAAGTTGTTGTCAGAACTGTGTTGGGAAGGAGCTCAATTTTACAGGCATGTTATCTAAATTGGGATTTTTGCTTAAATTATCTTCCTTTTTATTCTTAAGTTGCTAGTTGCAATTGGTATGAAATATGTAAACTATTCTTAGCAATCAAATATTGTTTTGATAAGCTGGTAATGAATAATTGTTTAAGGGATTTCATTATAAATGAGGGGTAAAAGATTAAGGGATATCAATGCATTTAAAGGAAAATGTTTGAGCAAGTCAATATAGTTAACTGATAGATTTAAAGGAGTTTTTATAGAAAATAGGGTTTAAAAGAAGGGAATCAAACTGTTTTAAAGGCATAAGGATAACTTAGCTTTATATGCATTATGCTTTGAAGGTATTGTATGTGCATTTGCTTGAAATTTATAATTTTGTAAGATCTTCGTATATGGAGAATATGTAGAGTAAATATTATCCTCTAGGAACGAAATGCCGTCAAACTAAGTATGATCCTTAGCTTATGTTATTGGGTTAACTCTGACAAGCTTCAATCCTAGGATAAATATTTCAAGAAATAGGAGTTAGGATATTAGAGACTAGTTTATTGACTCATTTCTAATAGATTGTTTGAGGTAGGAAGTCTGGGGTAAACTGAACCCATTGAAGGACATAGCCTACGTGTAGAGTAAGATAGCCCAAAGTCAAATCGGCCCTGAGTAGTGTTTATGATAGATGACCTTCATTCGAAGTACTGAATGAGAATACTTTGGCCAAAGTAGTGAAAGGTACGACTGCCACATAGATGTGAGTTAGTTGAGACTACACTTTTAGTTCATTGTGATCTGAGTACTAGTTCGAGATTGTGAAATAGCAAGGTTCTAGTTGTGTATGACACTACACTATGCTCAGTTGGTAATCATTAAAGGATACCCTACCAATCTCTTCTTCGAAGGGAGGGCCATCTATCTAACGATAGGTGTGCGGGGGACCGCATTATAAGTCCATGGTTGGCAGAAAAGCACTCGAGTGATGTTTCTCCTCCACAGCAAGCGGCCGATGTACCAAGATTTGAAAGGACGGACTCCTTGACCTTCTTACTTCTATTTGTGCAAAAGCTTACGAGCTATGTATGTAATTGTATTAATTTTGAACTCTGATTTATATTTGCAATGAAAATGAAATTCATGTGGAAACATATTGTAACTTGTACGTATTTATCAATAAAGAAAGGAAAATTTTTATTGTATTGTCTTTGTTACTTGTTACCTTTACATGTATAAAGTGAGAATTGGAAATTTTTAATTTACGCAAGGAATAGGTCGTTACACATTTAAAATCATCCAAATCATGGACACATTAAGGGATTTCAATGGTATTGGGTGAAATTTTTATTTAGTTTTGAATACAATTTTTTGTCTAACCTAGATGGTTTATTAATATGGCTAGTAGTTAAATTAATTTGAATATCATTTTTGTTCAAGAATATTTGAGTTCATTTGTTCAACTCCACTTATAGAATCATCTCTCACTTTCTTTTCTTGCACAATTTCATAAGTAGTACAAAACCTCTTGACTTTATCCACTTTTGTATTGCCATTTTCCCATTGCATATATTTCACACACACCTTCCTCAACTTCTCAAGAGTATGAAGAATCTCTTCAATCAATACATTATCTATTTCATTCATTTTATTCATTATAAGGTCTTTCAACACCATATTTATGTCTCTCTTTGGATTAATCCATCATCATCATTGCATAAATCCATTAGGTTAAACCTTAAACCCTAAGCATAACATCCATCATCATCGTATTAATCCATTAGGTTCATTTTAGGCTAATATAAATTTATTAATCTAAGAATTTTTCATCCATCATATTCCTTTCATTATCCATGCATCTTTCCATCCTAATCATTAAATATCTCCCAACCCATTAACCTTCAATCTCCCCATGCTTATATTCATATCCACCATCCATCACTCTATTCTACAACCTTGTCCAATCATTCCATAATCCCTTGTCATTGGTACATAGCTATAGGCCTCTCCTACAAGAAATATAATTCCATCTATCTTATTATTCCATCACTCCTTCCAATCCAAAATTGTAATAAAATCATAATCCATGCATTCTAATTATGCAATCTACAAGATATCATCCAATAACATATTACATAAAGGATCCATTTGATATGGTCTCTCAGATGCTTGATTGAATATTATGAATGGTATGTGGATTTGTCTTTAAATCAACATATTCTTGGTATAGTTGGATGATTTTAATAGAAAAATGGTAGCACACACCTACTAGAAAATGTTTCAATGATAATGAAGGGTAAAGGGTTCCATTTTTAGACTCTTGTTGTGAGAGATGATGCAATTCAAGGATCAAAGGGTACAGTAGCACTTTCCCTAGATGATAAGATTTTTAAAATTAAGAATTACATGGAACAAAAACAATTGGAAATAGATGATAAGGAAAAGGTAAAATCATAAATAAGTATAGAAAAAAAGAATCAGTTGGGTAGAGACATGAAAGTCTTATCTAAAAGGTAGACAAGTCTTGTAAATAACTTGTTAATTTAAGAAACATTTGCATTATCTAATCATAAAGACACTCTCAAAGCTGAGCAAAAAGAGGCTTAAAGATAAATAAATTGGAAATATAATGTTATGACATGGTGCAATTAAGGGTATGTGGAGGATCATGATGGGACAAACAGGCCCTTAAGTGGCAATGAAAATTCAGAAAAATCAGAGTTAGGCAACTTGACGTAAAAAATTGAATAAGTTATCTATATTATTTCAAAAACATGTAAGAATAGAATCTGTGGGAAATTGAATGTAGTTTCTAAACTACTAGGTTTAGTTTTTATTTTTTTAAATCTATTTGGTGAAAATTTGAAATTTCAATGCAGTATTACTTAAATTTCAGGAAAAAAAATAAGAAGTAGGTGTCTGTCTGACCACCCTAACCATAATAAAATGATAATATTTTTTTATGAGATTTTAGATATAAGTAGAGGACTCATTTCGGATGTGACACATATTTTTTGTAATTTTTCCAAGTAAATAATTAATTATGAATTTTTATTACAAATTTTAAAAGAAATATAAAAGAAACTTCATTGTAATAGAGCCACTATGCTTGGTCAAAACTTCATGAGAAATTCAATTTTATTTTTTTAATCCTATAGTATATTGAAGCATGGGAATGTAGCTGGCATGTTTTGGATTCAAAAATATGAAATCTTGTTGAAAGTTATAGATGTTTTACAATCAGCCTATCAATCAAGACTTTAGTCATAATTCTAATAGAAAATAAATAATAATAATCTATTAAATTCAAAATAAAACATAATTTATATTGGCAAAAATCTGAGAATCTCCTCTACAAACTCTTTTCATTTTATCAATTTTGGCTAAAAATAAAGTCGTCAGCCACATGGGCGAAGTCCGGAAAAACAAAGTAAGCTATTAAACATGCTTTTTGTGTTGACTTGTTAGGATTGGTATCTCCTA